>JAAALK010000288.1:41689667-41766756 GCA_019279435.1 Zizania palustris | reverse complement strand
CCCTGGCGGACTGTCGTGCCTTCGGATCAACCGCCAGGGAATGCTCGATGATGGTCCGGTCGACGCCAGGAATGTCTTCGTCCGACCATGCGAAGATGTCGAGGTTGTTGCAGACGATGGCCTCGAGCTGTGCTGATAATTCTGGCTCCAGGCCCCCTCCGAACTTGATCGAGTACTCTTTCCCCCCGTGAGTCAGGGTCTTGGTGATGATTTCGCCTTCTGGGAGGGGTTTGGCAGGGCGCCCTTTCTGCGCAGGGCCGGCCTCTAGTGGGAGGTTGGTGTCTTCAGCGCCTTCGCGGACACTGTGGACCTGCCGTGGCTCCAGTGGCGCCGCATGGCCGTACTCGACCCGGCGGGCTGCGGCTTGGTCGCCCAGGACAGACAACACCCCTCCGGGAGTCGGCATCTTGAGGCAGAGGTAGTTGTGGTGAGCGATGGCGCCGAAACGGTTGAGCATCCCTCGGCCGAAGATGGCGTTGTAGGCGTACGGAGCGTCGACGACGTCGAACAGGATTTCCTCGCGACGCTGGAGGGGCGCGGTGCCGAACGCCACTTCCAACAAGACCTGGCCCAGAGCATCGAGCGGAGGGCCCGAGAAGCCTTGGAGCGGTCGCGAGGCTGGCAGCAGGTGCTTGCGCGACAAGCACAGTTGGTCAAAGGCCTGCACGAAGATGATGTCAGCGGAACTTCCTCCGTCGACTAAAATGCGACGCACCTCGGCTCCGGTGATGTCCGCCGAAATGACGAGTGGGTCGGCGTGAGGAAACTTGACGCCGGCGGCATCTTCGGCGGTGAAGCTGATGGGGACGTGAGACCATTCCGGGAGGATCGAAGGGCTGGACGTGCTGATGTGCCCAACTTCCCGAACGTAGTCCCGACGCTGCCGCTTGGACAGCGCTCCGAGGGCTCCCCCTCCGGATATGGGAAGGACCACGCGCTTGCCACGGTCCAGAGCGGCTTCGAGTTTGAGGGCCGGGACTCCGCCGAATCCCTCGGCCGGGGTCACGGCTTCCGGCTCTTCCTGACGCCCGACTATTTGGACCGGGTCCGGCCGAGGGGTAGAATGCCCCCGGTCGGAGGAACCGTGACCGGACTGGCGCTCGAGGTAGTCACTGCGAAGAGCGAGGATGGTGCGGCAGGAGTCGGTGTCGTGACTCCGGTTCTCTCCATGGACGCTGCAGTAAAAGGTTCCCCTGGCAGGCACTCGGGGTGGAGGCTTGGGCCCCGGCCTGGCGACTTCCGCCGGGCGTGTGCAGGTGCTTGGCGGGTGCTTGAGGGGCGATGCTAAGGACTTCCCCCCGAAAGTGCTTTCGGTTCCGCCGAGAATCTTGATGAACAAGGTCTGGGCGAGCGGGCTCCGGGCGCCGGAAGTCAGGGGCGCGACGCGGGCCCCGGCTGGGTTCTGGAGGCACTTCGTACGCTCGGGCGTTCGGAGCCCGGACAGGGACTACCATCGCCTGTCGGCGTATCTGTCCTTCTTCGGACCGGGCGTACTCTTCGAAGTACGTCATGAGCTGCGCCACCGAAGAGATGGGCTTCCGGTGGAGCTTGTCGAGGAGACCTGGGTGGGTGACGCCTTCCCGGGCCGCGTCGATGACTGAAGAAGCCGAAAGCCCCTTGATCTGAGCTTTGGTGTGCGCAAAGCGCTGGGAGTACTGCCGCAGGGTCTCTCCGGGTTGCTGCTTCACTTGAAAAAGGCTCCCGGTGGACATGGGGGCCACGAAGGTCCCCTGGAAGTTGTTGACGAACTTCTTTTTCAGCTGCTCCCACGAGTGGATGGTCCCTGGCCGGAGGGACCAGAACCACCGAAGGGCGATCCCTTCGAGCGCCAGAGGGAAGCATTTGGCCATGGCGTCCCGGCTCCCCCCGGACGCTTCTATTGCCAGAGCGTAAGAGCGAGAGAACTCGCCGGGGTCGGAGTCCCCGGAGTACTTGGGGAGCTTGGCGGCGCGGAAGCTCGAACTGAAACGCACCCTCTGGAGGTCCGGGTGCAGGGGAGAGTCCTCGTCGTATGATGCGTTCTCCTCTTCCGGGGGGTTCTCGTCGTCGCTCAGGTCCGTGACCGCAGCTCTCGTGGCGCGGAAGGCTGCCGGGGGGGCGGGGGCCGGAGCGACGCTTCCTGACGCCACAAAGCCAGCTCCGCCTTTAGCCTGGCGTTCTCGGCGGCCAGGGCATCGGCCTGGCTCCTGCTTCCCCCGGAAGTTGTGTCGGGGTCCCGCGAGCGGACGTAGTCCGTCTGAAGGGACACTACTACTAGAGGTCCACCTGGGAGATGCTGCTCCGGCGGCCCGCCCGGCGACCCGGCCAGGTTGGCGGAGGTCGGCTCGGGCAGGCCGTCGGTGCCTCGAGCTCCGGGTGTCTCTTCTTGCAACTGGGTGGAGCCCGCTGGGGGCGCCGCTCCGACGGTGGTGGTGATGGGAGCTGAAGGATTGGGGTCGACGGCCGGGGCGGGCTCGCCCCCAGCGGTTCGGGTCGACCTGCGCAGGGGGGCCGTGCTCGCTCCTTTCCGGCTCGACATGCTTTGGGTGGATGGGTGTAGAGGACACTAGCTTTTCGGACTAGGGTCCCCACGGACGGCACCAACTGTTGGGACGACGGATCGAACCAGCAGGTTTTAGTGGAAAACAAGAGTAGTGTATTCAATGCCTTGGTCAGCTTGCCCGTTACAACTGTAGTGAGGGGTATTTATAGGGCGCCCCGCCCAGAGGACTAAGCGCCTCCGGGCTGCCAACGGCCACCCGACCAACCCTGACCGGTAGTACAGACAAAGAGATACATAGTACAGACAAGAAGATTCGACTCTGACAGCGTATCGGCCGTGTCGGATGCTTCCTGCGCCGCCCGACACGGCTCAGAAGATCGCGATCCTGTCCTTTCGTACGACCGCCTAGTCCTTTTCCGCCACGACTCTCTTCGGGCCCGTCTCGCCGGGTCGGCCGAGAACCCCGGGCCTTCAGCCTCCGGAAGACGAGCTCCCGTGTCCTACGCCGAAGGGCGACCTCCGGCTTCCTCCCACCGGAAGGTGGCCTCCGGCTTTGCTCCTCCGGAAGGTGACCTCCGGCCACGCTCCTCCGGACGGTGACCTCCGGCCACGCTCCTCGGAAGGTGACCTCCGGCCACGCTCCTCCGGAAGGTGGCCTCCGGCCACGCTCCTCCGGAAGGTGACCTCCGTCATCAAGCCTGGGCCCTCCGGCTGGGGGCCCACCCCGCCGACTCCAGGGATTATCTCCCCCAACAGTTGTACTACGGATTCACATTATTTCATCTTTTGGCCCCACCTGTCATTGATGAGTGTGGGATCTGTAAGTGTGAAAACATATACGAATCACGCCGAACGAGAACGAAGCAGTTATAAAAGAAGAAAGTGATCGGCGGTGAAAAGTTTTTACAAAGCTTATGTGCTTCGACTTTTCCACACTTTCATCTTCAACCTTCCTCTCCGAGATTCTCGATCACTCCTCCAATGGTGAGAACCAGTGCAAAAGTGCCAACAGTGGCGACGACCTTAGTGCAGCGGCAAGCTTTGGCCGCATCTGCGGCGGCAGCGATGGCGGGAGCTCCGGGGGGCTCTTGGCCCAAGGATCCATGGGAACTCCACCCACCGTCGAAGAAGCCACTGAAGCAGACATTCATCCTCGAGCAATCGACTTGCTCGACGGAGTCTGTCAAGGAAGCGGTGAGCGGAAATCTAGGGCCAGGGATGATGACTCGGATTCCTGGAGAAGAATTGACTCTAGCGCCGAGGAGCGAAAAAGTCGTCGTCTTCGAAGCCTTCTTCGAAGCGGGACTTGGACTTCCTTCAATAGACTTTTTAATAGAGGTGCTGGAGATGTTCCACGTCACTCTGCCGCAGCTATCTCCGAATGCCATAGCCAGGCTGGTGATCTTCGAGTGGGCCCTCTGAGCTGTAGGATGCGAGGGGAGGTCCAAAGTATTTGCGGTGACCCACGAGGCTTCATGCCAGCCTACTCCGCATGAGGGGCTTGGGGACTCCAAGTTGCTAGTGGCCTTTAGGAGCGTCAACTTTCAGCTCCGGAAGGGGCACCTAAAGAATTTCCCAGCTAAGGTGATCAACGACCGATGGTATTTCGACTTGATACTCTGGTGGTTCTATGCCGAGGTCGGAGAAGACTCCAGTATTACGGGGCCCCTGCAAGAAATAAGGTATAGGAGGGAGGCGGAGGTGACTTCAGACTCAAGTCTACTCTCAACGTGACTTGGGTTGTTGTCTTCTGTGGCCAAGCACATGAGTATGCGAGACATGGCGGAGGAGTTCATCGCCCTCTGGATACCTCCTCTTGGGGCCAATTGGCCTGTTGTTTTCCATAGCGCTTCGAAGGGGTAGCTTCGAGCTCTAGGTAATACCTCAACATCTCCTATATTCAGATTAGTCATAGAGAATAACTGTAGTATTCTTAACAGATTGTTACCTTATTTTAGCGGCTCCGTTGGCGTTGGCTTCAGAGCAGATAGCTTGGGTTGCAGAACGGGTGCTCGGAGCCCCTACTGCATTGGAGAATCGAGTTGGTTGGGAGTTGGGAACGCTCTAGCCGAGTGTGGAGCGCGCTTGGTATTGAAGCTCCTCCGCTTCCAAGCTTCGACCCAGCAGGTATGGTATCTCGAAAGAGGAAGGCTGCTGCTGGGACCTCCAAGACAGCAAATACTCTAGTGAAGAAGGCGGCACAGAAGGCCAAGCTCCCTTCACCTCCGGCATCTCCATCTTTACTCAAAATTCGAAGCTCTTCTTCGGAGGAGTCTAAAGAGGAGGATACTTTGGAGGTCTAGATGGGGAAGGAGCTTGAAGCTCTCTTGATGGAGGGCGACAAAGAGGATTCTCGGGTTGGGACCGAGGATCCACCTCGGGTAGAAGTTGGAGCAACTCCGACTGCCAAAGAGGAGGTGGTGATCTGCCCCGAACCTGCTGGGGTTCAGGGAGCAGAGCCAGAAGGTCCTAGTTCCCAATGATCGGAGTAGTAGTGGCAGAGGTTAGGGCCTCGACGTCTGCTACTCTGGCTCAAACTTCGGGGGAGGACATCGAGGAATACCTTAGAATGTACGAATTTCTAGGGGATCCCGTAATCCTCCCTCAAAATCTAGATGGAGGTAAGCCTTAGATCTTTATCTCTTGATGTTCCTGAAATAATTTCATTGTATTGGTAATGTCTTAATAGATAATTGATGAATACCTTATGTTTGTAGATGCTTAGAGGAGCAATATGGCTCCAGTCCAAGACGGAGCTTCGACTCCAATTGGGAATGAGGCTCCGGCTATAGAGGTAGCTCCGGTGATGGAAGTTACTTCTGGCGGAGCCGCTTCGGCCGAGGGAGTCACTCTTGTAGGGGGATCTACTCCGATGGAGGTGGTGGCCCCTTCGGTCCTTGCGCCAGGGAGAGGTAAAGGCAAGACTTTGCCTGGGCCTCTCCCTTCTTTGATGATGACGCCATCGACGAACGACCCTTTGGTGGATGCTTTGGAAGAAGACCCCGCTGAAAATGATCAGAGAGCTCTGTCCTGGCTCCTGCTACTGGCTCCGTTCTTGGAGCAGCGGACAAGGCTCTTGTCTCTCCTGTAGCCTTTGGCTAAAAAGAGCCAAGAGGTTGGTAGCTCCGAGCTGGTCTGTGCATTGAGCGAAGCCAGTGAACCAGAGCTAGACCTAGCCCTCGAAAGGGCTACCCTCTAGGTATGCAACAAACATAGAGCACATTTAATTTATTGAAATTACATCGTTCTTACTTTGCTTTTTGCAGCAATTTGTTCTTGCTAGAGCGGCAACGACTTCCAATGAGCTCGAGACTAATCGACTCAAAAGGAAGGTTACAACGCTTCAAAGGGCCCTTAAGGGCTCTGAAGACAAGTCCCTGCGGCTAGAGGAAGAACTCCTGAAAGAGCAGAAGATGAAGGCTACAATAGAGGAAGCGCTCCGAATGGAGCAGCAAGCTCATGCCAGCCTAGCTTCTTCAATAAAGGAGCTTCAAGCGGAGCGTATGGTGCTGAGGGCTGAACTTGAGAAGCTTCGAGCAACGGAGGCGACTTCCGGAGCTTAACTCATAGAACTCCAAGCGTCGCTTCAGCAAGCGTTGTCTCAGAAGAATTATTTAATGTCGAAGACAGCTGAAATCTCCTCCATCGCTGCCGAGTTGACAAGGGCCGAGACTAGGTACGGCTTGGCGGCTAATCAGACCATGGACACTCTTAGGGGTGTCTTGGAATACTTCAGAACGGTATGCCCGTCTTCTTCAGCTGCGGCGAACGATCCTCTTGACCAAAAGGTCAAGATGATCCAAGCGGCGACCAAGATGATAAAAGGCTCCAGTACTCGCTATGGAGAGATCTCTGGGCAAGTATCCGGGATCGGAGTCCTTAGACACCTCGAAGCCATCGGGGTCTCGGTTGCTTTGGTGAAAGGTTCTACGCTGGCAAGCTTCGCTGATGAAGGCTTGCTGCGACCATCATTGGACGTGGCTTCAGCATTGGAAGCCTTCCGGGCGACCTGGAAAGCAGACAACAAAGCTGCAGCCAAGGCGTGGATTGACGAAGCCCGTCGGCAGAGGCAAGCTCAGATGAAGCCTCTGGCTCCAACTCTGCCAACCGCTCTACATTCGGACCCGAAGGTCTAGTTTCTAGGGCGCTTATTATGTACAAAGATCTTGTAATGTTTTATCTCAATGAATGAAAAGTTTATAAATGAAAAGTCTTCATTTAAATGTTTGTTTTTAGGTTTTGCTACATGCTTCAGATCTTGATCTCGAAGTATTAGAGATTAATGAATGACTTTGCCAACAATGGGCTATTCTCGAAACCTTAAGGCCTTATAGGCACTCACAATTTTCTGTACCTCAAGGGGAGCATGGAGAAATAGCACCTGATGTTTGTAGCAAAGTTCTTTCTTATATTAAAGAAGAAGATAAGGTAGTAGCATCTTCATCTTCAGAATATGTAGATTGGTCCGACTTAGAGTTCCAGGTTGAAAATCCAATGGAGGCTAGTTTCGAACGACTTCTAACCTGGGCCAAACTTCAAGAAGAGCAGAAAAAACTGGGGGCTTCGAAGAAGAAGGGTAACCAAACCAAAAGAAAAGTTTTGAGGACTCCAGGCTCTAGAGACCGAACTAGTCCTGGAGGTAGCTCTAGAAGTCAGAGAGGTTTCCTTTTTATTTAGGTTTAGACAAAGATTTTTCTTAATGTAATATAATATGTTGAATAATATAAACTAGAATGCTTCAAAATTGTCTCGTTATCTCCCAGCCCCTCTTTGGGGGTAAGCACCTTCGAATTTCGATCTAAGGTGGTTATGCACAATGATCATGACGTTAAAGAGTACAATTTTACTGCTTTATTTTTGGCTGCTCGGAGCCCTTGGTTATGTTAAAGAGGGAATAAGGACTGATAGTAGAACATTCGAATAGATGGTCGCTAGGGACCTTGAAAATGCCTTCGACTCCGTTGGTTCGGAGTCTAAAAATGGTAACTTGGTACTCATTTTCGAATGTGGTCGCTTTGAACTCTTTTTCGGATGTATTAGAATCCGATTATAATGGTTGCTTTGGACTCTTTTTACGGACATTTTCAAGTTAAATGCTTGGAGTCCATATCATTTGGTCACTTTGGACTCTTTTTACGGATGCTATCAAGCCGGTGGCTCAGAATCTGCTTTTTGTGGTCTACTTCGACTCTTTTACGGATACTTTCAAGCCGGTGGCTTGGAATCCATCTCATTTGGTCTCTTTGGACTCTTTTTACGAATGTTATCAAGCCGATGGCTTGGAATCCGCTTTTATGTAACTTTCCCACCTTGGCGGATGCTTCAAACCTCGGTTCAAATGAATAATACTTACCTCCACAATCAGCTCCATTCTTTCGGTGCGTCCACTAGAAGTAGGAATCATCTTGAGAAGTATGCATTACTTGAACCATAATCTTTATTCATTTAGAAAGTGTTTACAAATGATTACAAGGAGCCCCTATGCGAAGTATCGCTTAAGGTGCTCCGTATGCCATGCATGTTTTAATTCTTCACCTTCTAAATTAGCTAATTTAAATGATCTGGGGCATCCTGAACGAAGGATGATATATGGTCCTTCCCACTTATTTCCTAATTTCCCCGGAGCGATAATGCTTCGCAGCACTAAATGACCCGGTTTAAGTTCATTAAGCTTAATTTTTAGATCATACCAAGTCTTCGTCTGAAGTTGATACTTTGTCAAGTTAGCAACAACTCGAAGCCTTGTTTCTTCAGTTAGGTCCAGTGAAGCCTGTCTTTCCTTCCCGTTTCAGGTTCGATGGTGGGAAGGGATCCTCCTTAAAGCTCCGTCGGTGTCATGGCTTCATCTCCGAATAGTAACCTGAAAGGGGTGAAGCTAGTGGACCTTGCTTTAGTGGTCCAAATGGACCATAAAATCTTTGGGAGCTCTTCAATCCACAGCCCATTTGCCAATCCTACTATCCTTTGATTCAGGCCTGATAAAATATTACCATTAGATCGCTTGACGGCTACATTAGATTGAGGATGACGAACAGCTGCAAAACACATTTCAATGCCAAGACCTTCGCAGAACTCTCTGAAGGGTTCGACATCAAATTGGGTGCCATTGTTGATTGTCAGCTGTCGAGGAACTCCGAACCTACATATAATATTTTGCAAGAAAATTTTTTGTACATTTTTCGAAGTGATAGCTATGAGGGGTTCTGCTTCGACCCACTTAGAAAAATATTCAATTGATACCACTATGAATTTTAAACTTCCTTTTGCCATTGGGAAGGGGCCAATGAGATCCATACCCCACCAGGCCATTGGCCATACCAAAGCAATAACTTGAAGAGGTGTTGGTGGACGATGACTCCGTCTTCCCATCCATTGACAACCTTGGCAAGTGCGGACCAGAGCCTCCGCATCAGCAACTATTTTAGGCCAATAAAGCCCCTGGCGAAGTGTTTTCCCTACCAAGGCTCGAGGGGCAAGATGGCTACCACAAAGGCCTTCATGAATTTCTCGGAGTATGTCTTGGCCCTCAGCTTGGGAAATACATCGGAGTAGGGGAGAACATACTCCGACCTTGTATATAATACCATTGATAATATGATAATTCCGGATTCTTAATTGCAATCTTGATAGCTTCGGGCCTTCGGGCAAATTAGCTTCGCCTTGCAATAATTCCATAATTGAACTCCGCTAGTCGGTGTTCGGTATGCAAAGGACCTCCGCAAGAGGGAGTTGGGGCACTGAAGGAGAAGAAAGCTCTTCATAAAAAGCCCCTTTTGGAATATCTATGGCTCTGGCTGCAGCTTTTGCTAAGATATCGGCTTGTGCATTGTCGATTCTTGGGATGCTTCGAACAGAAATCCCTTTAAATGTTGCTTCAATTTTGTAGATTTCTTCTAGGTATTTAGCAAGTTGCGGATGTCAAACTTAGAAACTTTTATCAACGTGCCCTGCTACAATTTGGGAATATGTTTTTATAACAACTCTTGTAGCACCAAGGGCAAGTTGATGAGGACATCACTTCACATGATACACACATGCACCACCATGATACACACATGCACCAACATGATACACACACGCACCACCATGATACACACATGCACCAACATGATACACACATGCACCACCATGATACACACATGCACCATCAACCTACAATTCAATTACAGGGACCAATCACACGCGCCCGTGCCCGTCGCTTGAACCATGAGGTTAATTCTTTCCTTAGCAACTATGTTAATATTTGTTTGGATGGGATGCTACTGAATACTAGTGATATTTTGTTGCTTAGGAACATGGGAGATGGAATAGGAGAGTTGGAGTTGAAGACGGAGTCGCACAGATGATTTGAAGTCAAGAATTCGCTGGTTCGGACTACATCAACCACCATGCACCAAAATGGGCAGAACTTCCTCATACGAAGTCCGATTGGCGTGTTCTTGGAGTCTCGCTGGTTTGGAAAGCTAAGGAGAAGACGGATCTTTTGGCGTTGGTTCGCCTCATTTGGAGTCTCGAGTCATCCTGTGTGACTGAAACAGTCCTGCGTGACAGAACTGGGCCGAGTTGGACCTTGTACTGAGTTGGAGGCCGTGTTGGCCCATAGTCCGAGTCGTGTGCGCCTCCTACAGGCTGCCCACGCCTTATATACTCACGCCAGCCGCCATTAGGGTTAGGTTTTGCTTTGTTTGCATCTACACTTGTGTGTTTAGATCCCGCTCCTGCACCGGACCGATTGGCTGCTGCATCAGCATTTGTGAAACCTCTCCTCATCATAGTTCATCTGTGATTTGGCATTAGATTTGTGTTCTTCCTGTTCTTTCTTGTGTTCTTAGGTTCGCTTGCAGGAACTAGCCTTCGTGGTGAGGTCAATCGCGCCCTGCGTGGTTGATAACCGACGAAGACGATGGTGTAGCAATTGCAAGGTTTTGATCCGCCGGACCGGAGCCTTGGATCGTCAACGTCGAGATTCTCAGCCAATCCAAGTTATCCTTACCTAGCGGAAGATCGGGACCAATCCCCCATTACAAGTGCCTTGCGAAGAACTAGAAAAATTCATTCATACTCCGCAATATTATTAGTGAACTTAAACTTGAGCCTTGCAGAGTACATTGCTTTCTACCTTGAAGGTGAAATTATCACTGCTCCGACACCTACTCTGGATGCTTGAAAAGCTCCACCATAGTATATGGTCCATATTCCTTCACTTGATTCTTTCGGAGCCCATACTACAGATGGAGTCCATTCTGCTACAAAATTAGCCACCGCCTATGACTTGATTGCTGTTCTTGCAACAAAGGAGATGTCGAAGGGTGCTAGCTCGACGACCCATTTTCAATTCTCCCATAGGATAAGAAGTTGGTACAATTACATTATGTGCTAGAAAAAAATGTCGTAATTTCCTCGAAGCCATCACTAGCGCATAAGTGAAATTTTCCAACTCAGAGTATCTGATTTTTGCTCCGGATAAAGCTTCTGATACAAAATATTCTGGATTTTGTACCAACTTCCCATTGAAATCCATTTCTCGAACAAGGACCGCACTGACAGCAGAGCCCGTAGCTGCAAGATAGAGGCGAAGAGTTTGAGAAACCAAGGGTTGGTTTCAGAGTCTGTGATGAGTGATTGACAGATTTTATCCTCTGATTCGAAGGGGTCCCTCCGAAGGAGTTCGGAGGTTGTTTCACTGAAGGGTTCGGTGGGTCTGTTTGCTGCAGCTGTTGCAGCAGAATGTGCCTGTCGGAGGGGTCCGACAGTACACGATGACTGGGTTGTACCGAAGGTCTCGGTACTTTGGGCGGTACACCGGAGTGTATGCCGAAGGATGTTTAACCGGAGAGGTCTCTGAGGTACTGGATACACTTGTTTGCTTGTCTGTTGTGTGCAGGTGACTTCGGAGGCGATGGACGGTTCACAGCAGGTGAACCTGGGTCAAGCGGGAGGCTTGATGCCGGGCGAGCAGGGAGCTCGGTCACGAAGGCTGCAAAGGGGTTGAGGTCGGACCTTGGGTCGAGGTGCGCCAGACGAAGGCAGAGAGTGCGGAGCATGGCTCCGAGTGAAGGTACCCCGAGACAAACTCCTCGGAGGCGAGGCACTTCGAAGGGTACTCCGAATGGAGTGACTTCAGAGTATGGTGGACAAAGTTCTCAGCAATGAGGCAAGGTGTTCAAAGTGTGCTCTGTAGGGAGGCACTCAAAGGTTACCTGACGATGGTCTCATAAGTCAAGGTGCATCGAAGGCATGGTTTGGATGAGGTTCGTCGAGGAGTGTGCTCTGGGAGAGACAATGCGACAAAGTGCTCATGGAATGCTTCATGCGAAGGCCTTGGACGAAGGAGGGACTCGAAGGGTGGTATTTCGATGGTGGGGCTTCGAAGCGAGGCTGACTTGACGTACTTCGGCCATGCATGGCTTCGGTATACGGACTGACGGAGTTCGAGCTGGGAGAAGCTGCGAAGCCGTGGTGGTCCACTCCGGAGGTGTTGGTGTGAAGGCCCAAGGGCTTTGACGGCTTCGGCTCAAAACCGTCACTGTATCGAAGGCTGACTTCGGTGAAGCGAAGGCCATCAGGCTCAAGGCTTCTCACCGAAGCTACCGCACCCCTCGCGTGCCAAGGGGGCTTCAGAAGAATCCAAGACTGCAAAGGTTGACCGTGTCTGCTCTGCAAAAGCTGATGTTGTCTCCTCTACGAAGCTGACAAAAGAAGCCTCCAAATAAAGTAGAGTACCAGCTGTACCCCCTGTTCTGATGAGACAAAAAACAGGGTAAACCCTAGGGGTAAAGTAGTCTATTCACAGGGCTGAATAGTGCCTATAAATAGTGGAGGCTAGCCTAGGCCACAATAACACTTTGAGCAGCCATTTTTGAGCTCTTGTGCTAGCCGCCACATACTCTTGTATTCAGTCTGTGAGTTCATTTTGTGTTCCTTGTTCATGCAATGAAGTTTTGATTCTGTTCTTCTTTTACTGCTTGAACTTGTACTGTGTGTTGCACTGCATGCTTTGATTTCTCTGTGCACCATCTTCTTGTGGGTCTTCTGGAGAGGTGTGTGATAAGTTTGTCTGGGTGAAGTGTGTTTTTCAGTGTCTGTTCGCTCTGTGTAAACTAGAGGCTAGACCTCTCTAATTACTAGCGAAGCACTGTCTGGCTTGAATCGATGCCTGTTTTCTTCCCTTGTCGAAGTCCTTGGCGAAGTGTGCTCAGCGTGCGTCTCAACCTCCGAAGTACGAAGCCTAGCACTAGTTGCTATCGCTGAGTATTTGGTCGAAGTCCTCAGAGGGAAGTTTGCTCTTGCGAAGGGTGAAGTGCGAAGCCTGCTCGAAGGCACCCAGTGTGCAGAGCCTGCACTGACTTAGCAGAGTTGAGTTTTTGGGTGTTGTGGGTGGAGCGAAGTCTTTTTGGCTTCAAACTTTTGCTCCTTGCGAAGCCTGATTTCGGAGCTGTGAAATACCTTTGAACCAGAACTTCGAAGGGTGTGTTCGAAGCCTGTTCTGCAGAAGACAGAATTAAAACAGAAGGCTATTTTTAGTCTGAAATTTTAAAAGCTCTCATTCACTCCCCCTTTCTCGCCGTTTCTAATCCAACAATTGGTATCAGAGCAGGTTAAGATCACCAGTTGACCTTAACTGGTTTTGTGATTTGTTGGCGACATGGACAAAGTTAGTAAAATACCTCTGTTCGATGGGACGGACTTTGCATACTGGAAGGTGCGCATAGAGGCTTACTTGCTAAGCCAAGGAAATGCAATTTGGGAGATTGTGGACTCACAATACTCCATCCCTGAAACTCGCATCTCTCAAACAGAGAAGGATCAGTATAATGCCAACTCCAAGGCAAGAAATATATTGTTCATTGGTTTGAGTAGAAGTGAGTTTGATAGGGTGCATCACCTTAGGACAACTAGGGAGATTTGGACTACACTCACTATTTTTCATGAGGGCTCTACACAGATTAAGGCCATACGCCAAAGCACATACAATCAACAGAATCAGCTGTTTGTGCAGGCACCTGGTGAATCTATAGATGCCATGTTTTCTCGCTTTGATGCGATAGTGAGTAACTTGCGGTCCAACGGGACGCTTGCTTACAATGATCATGATAGGGCTATCAAGCTTCTCTATGCTCTTGATCATAGCATATGGGAAGTGAAGATATCCAGCATTGAGGAGTCCGCGGGTTATGACACATTGACCTGTGATGAGCTCTTCAGCAAGCTGAAGTCCACAGAGATTGCCAAGGCATCTCTTGCAGTGCATAGGAACTCATTGCCACAGCCATTGGCACTAGTTTCTAGCACTAGCCGTGGCACCACTACAGAACCAAACACATCTGGCACTTGTGTTCTTGCATATGGTTTTTCTTTGTCCTCCCTTGTCTTCGTCACTAAGGAGTAGGTGAATACTCTGGATGATGATGAGCTTGCTCTCATTGCAAGAAGGTTCACCCGTTTTCACCATGAGAGACGGGATCAGAGGAGAAGTGGTTTTAGTGGTTGTTTTGAGTGTGGCGACACCTCTCACATCAAGGCCAATTGCCCTAAACTCAAGAAGAGAGATGAGAGTGAGCGCCCCAAATACCACAAAAAGGAGAGGAAACCCTTTGTGAAGGGCAAGTGCGGCAAGGTGGCTAAGAGAGTAGCCAAAGCCGCTTGCAGAGCTTTTGTTGCTTCTCTCAGCGACATCGACACTTCCTCAACTGAGGAGTCGAGCTCTGAGGATGAGGAGTCTCCAAGGAAGGAGGAGAAGAAGGACAAGAAGGGACGAGATTTCACCGGCCTCTGCTTCATGGCCGACAGCAATCACAACGGCGATTAGCTTGACTCATCTAAGGTACCTCTATCCTATGACCAGCTTTCAATTAAATTAGATGAACTGAACGAGGTAGTTCTTGGTCAGGATAGATTACTTGTGCAAGCCGCTAGAGATAGAAAAGTCCTTAGACTTAGGCTAGAATTTGTTTCTACTGATTATGCCATGCTCAAGTCTAGGGTTAATGATGTTGAATGTGAATCTTGCACTGTTGTCATGGGAGAACTTGCTCAGTTGCGTTCTGTGCATGCTCAAACTCTTTCTGAGCTTGAGACTGCACAGAAGCAGCTTTTGATGGTTGATTCTAGTCCTCATGATATAAATGAACGCATGAACTGTTCTTTATTACGTGAGAGCATTGATTTACGTGATAAGCATGTTCATGACTTAGAGGCTAGATTGGAGAGGGCCGGTAGTTCTAAGGATGTGCAACCTGTGTGTGACACTTGCATAACCCTTAAGGACCAGCTAGGCACTGTTAGAGAGCGAGTTGAAAACCTCATGACTGAGAATGAATAGCTTCTTTCTGTGGTTAACAAATGCACTAAGGGAAATGGTAGGATGGACTTGCTCTTGGCCAAGACCAAGATGTGTGCTGACAGAGCAGGGTTAGATTTAGGATTGGGTTTTGAGAGGATACCTTCAAACAGTGAGAACAAAACTGTTTTTATCTCACCCACAACCTTAGAGAAAGAGAGAGCTCTGTTAGACACTCCATCAGCTAAAAAGCCTACCCAAACTCCAAAGAAAACCAGTCCTCCTACAAAGAAAATTCCACCCAAGAAAACCACGCAGCAAAATCCCAAGGAGCCTATGAGAGTTGCTCCTATGACCCATGAGAGTGCCCCTAGGAGAGTTTTTCATTGTTCCTATTGTCAGCGGGTGGGTCATCTGGTTGGGTTCTGTTTTCGTCACATCAAGGATGAGCGATGCTCTCAAGCGATGAGTTTCCAGGACATGCATTACCCATCTCGAGGTATGCATGAGTCTGAGTTTTACTCACGTCCTGTTTTCGAGGCTTCTCGTACTTCCCAGAGAGGTTTTGCTCCTCGAGGTGTTCACCATGATCCGTATGGTGATAGATCTCGTGTGAGTAGCTTTATGCCTCGACATGTTAGGAGACCTCATCATGCATTTTGGTCACAACATGTAGGTAGACCTCGCACTTTGCATCATTCTGATTATCCTGTGCGTAGACAATCTATTTATTGTGCCTACTACTCGTATCACTCAGTGCTGTATGCCTCGTCATGTATTCACTCACCCCAGCACTGAGTGATCGAGATTTTCTTATCATGTGTAGGTGCCAGACCGAGGCTTGGAGGGCACGTGGATCATGGACTCCGGTTGTTCGTGCCACATGACCGGAGATGCATCATGGTTCTCCAGCCTCACCACAACCAAGCAAAAGGAACATATCACCTTCAGCAACAATCGAAGGAGTAGAGTGAAGGTAAAGGTGTGGTAAGAATCAACTCGAATTTCACTCTCAAAGATGTTGCTTTGGTTGAAAACTTGGGATACAATTTGTTTTCTGTATCTCAATTGCTTGATGAGGGCTTCTAAGTGCGATTCCATCGCAATACTTCGCAAGTACTCAATTCTGATGGCGTTGTGGTCTGTAAGATCTTTAGAGTTGGGAGAGTTTTTGGAGCTGATTTTTCTGAGTCATCTGGTTCTTCTCATTGTCTTATTGCACATTCGACTTCTGAGCTTTGGAAGTGGCACAGGAGACTAGGGCATATGAGCTTTGAGTTGCTTGTTCGTCTGAGTGCCCTAGGTCTAATCCGAGGATTGCCCAAGCTCAAGTTTGAGAAGAATTTAGTTTGCGCTCCATGTCGACATGGAAAAATGATTGCCGCTTCACACTCGCCAGTCACCACAGTGATGACTGAACAACCCGGAGAACTTCTCCACATGGACACTGTAGGTCCTTCTCGGGTTAGTTCTTGAGGCGGCAAGTGGTATGTGTTAGTCATTGTCGACGATTTCTCTCGCTACTCTTGGGTCTTATTTCTTGCCAACAAGGATGAATTGTTTTCACACTTTCGAAGCTTGGCTTTGAGACTTTTCACTGAACTCCCGGGTGCATTGAAATTCATTCGAAGTGATAATGGCACTGAGTTCAAGAACAGTCTTTTTGTTGACTTTTGCATGGAGCATGGCATAGAACATCAATTCTCTGCTCCGCGGGTTCCTCAACAGAACAGTGTTGTTGAGAGAAAGAACCGTACTTTGGTTGAGATGGCTAGGACGATGCTCGATGAGCATAGGACTCCTAGAAAATTCTGGGCTAAGGCCATGAACACTGCATGTTACATCTCAAACCGAATATTCTTGCGTTCAATTTTGAACTTGACATCTTATGAGCTATGTTTTGGGAGACAACCCAAAGTTACTCATCTTCGAGTTTTTGGCTGTCATTTCTTTATCCAAAAATGTGGAAATTTGGACAAATTTGAGTCGTGTTCCTTTGACAGGATCTTTTTGGGTTACACTACTCATGGTCATTCTTATCGTGTTTACAATTTGGAGACTAACACTTTCATCGAGTCATGTGATGTGACTTTTGATGAATCAACCCCCTCTGTTAGTTCCACTTTTGAACAGGCAAATGAACACGACATGGAACAGACCCTCTTCGAAGAAGAAGATCCCAGAGAATTCGAGGATGAACCCCTACTACCCTCGACTTCAACCCCTAAAGCCGACCCCGCTTCGACTACTTCGGCACAAGGTCCCGAAGCAACTACCTCGACATCGGTCATCTTGGACCACTCCAACGCACAAGTTGAGGGGGAGACTGGATCCCGCCGCGAGGCTCCACATCATGTTCAAAGGATGCATCCTCCCGAGCAGATCATTGGTGAGCTTGATCAAAGGGTAACACGTTCTCATGCTCATTTCATTGATTCCGCTTTTGTTGCTTCTTTCGAGCCCTTAGATGTTAGTCATGCACTTTTTGATTCTAGTTGGATCAATGCCATGCATGAAGAACTTGAAAATTTTGAGAGAAACCAAGTCTGGACACTAGTTGATCCTCCACCAAATGTTCATTTCATTGGAACAAAATGGATTTTCAAAAACAAACAAGGGGAGGATGAGACTGTAGTTAGAAACAAGGCTAGACTTGTAGCTCAGGGTTTTTCTCAATTAGAAGGAATTGATTTTACTGAAACTTTTGCACCGGTTGCTCGTCTTGAGGCCATTAGGATTTTACTTGCTTTTGCGGCATCCCGTGGTTTCACACTTTATCAAATGGATGTTAAAAGTGCTTTTCTTAATGGCTTCATAGGCGAAGATGTTTATGTAAAACAACCCCCTGGCTTTGAAAACCCCAAATACCCACATAAAGTCCTTAAACTTCATAAGGCTCTTTATGGACTCAAGACGGCCCCTCGGGCATGATATGATAGACTTAAGTATTTTCTGCTTGAGCGGGGGTATTTCATGGTATCTGTTGATAAACCCTGTTCACTCTCAAGCATGGCAAAGATTTCCTTCTAGTCTAGATTTATGTTTATGATCTCATCTTTGGTGGCTCTTCTCATGCTTTGGTTGCCGAGTTTGTAGATGCCATGAGCAGGGAGTTCGAGATGTCCATGATGGGCGAACTCACATTTTTCCTTGGTTTGCAAATCAAGCAAAGCAAACAAGGTACATTCGTCCACCAGACGAAGTACACCAAGGACCTGCACAAGAAATTCGACATGACAAATGCGAAGCCCCTCGCCACTCCAATGGCTACATCTGTAGCATTGGATCCTGATGAGGATGGAGAAGCCGTAGATCAGAAGGAGTTCCGAAGCATGATCGACTCCCTCCTCTACTTGACTGCTACGAGGCCAGACATACACTTCGCAGTGTGTCTGTGCACTCGTTTTCAGGCTTCACCATGAGCTTCGCACCGCCAAGCGGTAAAGCGCATTCTCAGGTATCTCAAACATACCCTTAAATTTGGCATTTGGTATTCTGCGTCTTCCTCTTTGTGTCTTCGAGGTTATTCTGATGCGGCCTTTGCTGGGTGTAGGATTGATAGGAAAAGTACCTCTGGTACTTGTCATTTTCTGGGTACTTCACTGGTTTGCTGGTCTTCCCGCAAACAGTCTAGTGTTGCACAATCGACGACCGAGGCCGAATATGTTGCTGCAGCTAGCTGTTGCTCTCAGATTTTGTGGATGGTTTCCACTTTGCAGGATTTTGGGTTAGATTATAAGAGTGTTCCACTTTTCTGTGATAACACTAGTGCTATTTGTATTGCAAACAACCCGGTTCAGCATTCCATAACCAAACACAATGATGTGCGATATCATTTTCTCAGAGATCATAATGAGAAGGGTGATATTGAACTTCAATATGTTGATACCCAACACTAGCTAGCCGATATTTTCACAAAACCCCTCGATGCTTACATTTTGCCTACTTACGTGGGGAACTTGGTGTTTGTCACCCTTATGGCATTTTGTGAGGGGGAGCAGGTTAGAATTGTCCTGCATATGCTCATTGTGTGTGAAATTACATTTACATCTTTTGCACTTATATGCCTGGTTTTAATTCATGTAATCATGTCAGCTCAACTCTTTCTAATATGTCTAAAACATTTTGTGCATGATTTTCTCTTTCCAAAATCAAATCATGCTCACTACTTAGTCTTGGATCTAGCATGTTTAGGCAGGACTGCATTAGCTATCTTTTATCTGCTTAATAGCAAGATTCCTTTTCTCTGGATGCTAAAAATTGCAACTTGTAAAATTGTCTTACTTACTCATGGATATTCATCTAGTGCTAAACAATTTGTTCACTTGATTAAAAATTCAACAATCCATGATTTGCATGTTACAAGCGAAAAGATCCAGGTGGATTTGTTTGTCGCACTACTTTATTCTAGACTGCTTACCATTGCAAATTAGTCTGAACTGGGATAATTTAGTGTATGCCAAAATCACTGCCTTAAGCTTCTGATGGCTTTCATGCCTAGGCTTGGCTTGATTAGAAAGTATAAGGTAGACAAACAAATAACCCCTGGCATTGTGAAAAGAACAACAAAATTCATTGTTCATCAAGTTTGCTTTCAATGCTCCACTTGAACTGGACTTGTCTGTCTAGAGTAGAAATTGACTAGCTCTACGTAGTCTTTGCTTTTACTTGTCTAGTTACCCTGATTGAGTGGTGATGCTTTTATTTCAAAATAATAAAATCACATGCTGTCATCATGTTTTAGAGAATGTTAAGTTGAGCTGAGCACATGAAAATCGGTATTAAAGTTGGCATATTTTTGCTTTATATGTCTTTGCAATTCTGCCCATTTTGCAGCTTTGCATCTTTTAAATGCTCCTTGATGCTTGCATTGCCAAAGGGGGAGAAATTTTTGAGTTCTCTGTAGAAAGGGGATAAAATAACTAAGGGGGAGTTTTATCTTGCAAAGGGAAAGATTTGTCGAAGGGGCTTTTACTCTTTTGAAAAAGGGGGAGGAAAATTCTTTTGTCAAGTGACACGATTTGGCTCGTTTCTGAGTTATTATGGTCACTTGTGCGCTGAAATTTTTCAAATTTTTTTGAACTTGAATTTAGTTGTCAATGCACTCATCAAGGGGGAGATTGAGAAACCAAAGGTTGGTTTCGGAGTCTGTGATGAGTGATTGATAGATTTTATCCTCTGATTCGAAGGGGTCCCTCCGAAGGAGTTCAGAGGTTGTTTCACCGAAGGGTTCGGTAGGTCTATTTGTTGCAGCTGTTGCAGCACAATGTGCCTATCGGAGGGGTCCGACAGTACACGATGACTGGGTCGTACCGAAGGTCTCAGTACTTTGGGTGGTACACTAGAGTGTATACCGAAGGTTGTTTAACCAGAGAGGTCTCCGGGGTACTGGATACACTTGTCTGCTTGTCTGTTGTGTGCAGGTGACTTCGGAGGCGACGGACGGTTCACAGCAGGTGAACCTTGGTCAAGCGGGAGGCTTGATGCCGGGCGAGCGGGGAGCTTGGTCATGAAGGTTGCAAAGGGGTCGAGGTCGGACCTCGGGTTGAGGTGCGCCAGACAAAGGCAGAGAGTGTGGAGCATGGCTCCGGGTGAAGGTACCCGAGACGAAGTCCTCGGAGGCGAGGCACTTCGAAGGGTACTCCGAATAGAGTGACTTCGGAGTATGGTGGACAAAGTCCTCAGCAATGAGGCAAGATGTTCGAAGTGTGCTCCGGAGGGAGGCACTCGAAGGTTACTCGATGAAGGTCTCAGAAGTCCGGGTGAGGTTCATCGAGGAGTGTGCTCGGGGAGAGACACTGTGACGAAGTGCTCATGGAATGCTTCATGCGAAGGCCTTGGACGAAGGAGGGACTTCGAAGGGTGTTATTCCGAAGGTGGGGCTTCAGAGCGAGGCTGACTTGAGGTACTTCGTCCATGCATGGCTTTGGTACACGGACTGACGGAGTTTGAGCTGGGAGAAGCTGCGAAGCTATGGTGGTCCACTTCGGAGGTGTTGGTGCGAAGGCCCAAGGGCTTTGACGGCTTCGGCTCAAAACCATCACTGTATCGAAGGCTGACTTCGGTGAAGCGAAAGCCGTCAGGCTCAAGGCTTCTCACCGAAGCTACCTCACCCCTCGCGTGCGAAGGGGGGCTTCAGAAGAATCCAAGACTACAAAGGCTGACCGTGTATGCTTTGCAAAGGCTGATACTGTCTCCTCTGCGAAGCTGACAAAAGAAGCCTCCAAATAAAGTAGACTACCAGCTGTACCCCCCTATTCTGATGAGACAAAAACAGTGTAAACCCTAGGGGTAAAGTAGTCTATTCACAGGGCTGAATATTGCCTATAAATAGTGGAGGCTAGCCTAGGCCAGAGTATCACTTTGAGCAGCCATTTTTGAGCTCCTGTGCTAGCCGCCACATACTCTTGTATTCAGTCTGTGAGTTCATTTTGTGTTCCATGTTCATGCAATGAAGTTTTGATTATGTTCTTCTTTCACTACTTGAACTTGTACTGTGTGTTGCACTGCATGCTTTGATTTCTCTGTGCACTATCTTCTTGTGGGTCTTCTGGAGAGGTGTGTGAGAAGTCTGTCTAGGTGAAGTGTGTTTTTCAGTGTCTGTTCGCTCTGTGTAAACTGGAGGCTAGACCTCTCTGATTACTAGCGAAGCACTGTCTGGCTTGAATTGAAGCCTGTTTTTCCCTTGTCGAAGTCCTTGGCGAAGTGTGCTTAGCGTGCGTCTCAACCTCCGAAGTACGAAGCCTAGCACTAGTTGCTATCGCTGAGTATTTGGTCGAAGTCCTTAGAGGGAAGTTTGCTCTTGCGAAGGGTGAAGTGCGAAGCCTGCTCGAAGGCACCCACTGTGCGGAGCCTGCACTGACTTAGCAGAGTTGAGTTTTTGAGTGTTTGGGTGGAGCGAAGTCTTCTTGGCTTCGAACTTTTGCTCCTTGCGAAGCCTGATTTCAAAGCTGTGAAATACCTCCGAACCAGAACTTCAAAGGGTGTGTTTGAAGCCTGTTCCACAAAAGACAAAATTAAAACAGAAGGATATTTTTAGTCTGAAATTTTAAAAGCTCCCATTCACCCCCCCTCTGGTCGTCGTTTCTGGTCCAACAGAGTTTCTTCTGTAATGGGCATAGTGAGTGTTGCAAGGTTGCTGAGATAATCTTTAATATCATCAAAACTCTTTTGGCACTCCGATGTGCATGCAAAATCTTCGTACCCTTTCAAGGCTTTGAATATTAGGAGGCTCCGTTCTGCGGACCTTGCTAGAAATCTGCTAAGTGCTACGAGTGTAATGCTCCGATTTAATAAAATCGGGAATTTATTAAAATTCCATAGAAAATCAATAAATACAAGACGTTCATCACACGACTGCGTACAATACGCCAATCAATCATGGTTCGTAGACCATATTATTACAAAAGAGTTAAATGAAAGAGAAACTAATAAAATAAATCCTCTAGATGAACGTCTTCTTCTAGTCTCATGCCTTGACTGGGTCGCTACTCTAGACCTTCGCCCTCCTCATAGTAGACTGCCTTTGATGGTGTAAGTCAACGGGGGTGAGTACAATCGTACTCAGCAAGCCACCAAATGCAATTATAATGCAAGATAATAGAAAGGAAGATAGTGGCTACTTTTGTGGAAAAGCATATTTGTACAACATTTAATGTAAGCAGATTATTAGTACAGAAAATTAAACATGAGTACATGCATCATCTTCTAACTCGAGGGGTACAGTCAGCTCACCCTCGCTCTATAGTCCTTACATGCCATGAATAACACATAAATTCACATAATAATAAACTAACTGCGAGAGGTCACACAACCCGTCCTTACAAGTCACCCGTGTAGGACCGAAAGTAGTGACCAGAGGAGGGGTGAATGGGCGCCTAAAAATTTCTTGCTAAACTATGATCTAATCCCAACACCCAAACAACTCAACCAGACAAATAATATTAGCAAAGCAAATTACTAGAATTAAAGTTGTCTAGTTTAAAAATGACCGGTGTCCTAAATAAAATGATATATAAAAATAAACTCGACTAAAATGAAATAACTGCAGTGAATAAAAATGAATACTAGAGATATTTAACGACGAAAGTAAAATCCCTAGATAAATATATGATAATTCGAAATGCAGTCTAAAAATACGATACTAATCAAATGATTAAAATATGGGTCATTAAAAAATTAATTCAGAACTAAACCTAAAATATTGCAGGTAAAGAATAGAATAAAAATCTAACTGCGACTAATAAATTTTTCGTTATTTTTTATATGAGCAGATTAAACTGGTAAAAATTAATACGAGATAACAAATAAGCAGATTGAAGTTTAACAATGAGATTAATATTTAATTAAGAACAGATAACTACGAGATTATTATTTTTCAGCTAATTAAAATATGGATAAATTCTGATTTAACTAACCAGCTAAAATATAGAGGATTAAACAGGAAAACTTACCTCGTCGGTCATGTGCGATCCAACTCCGATGAACTGCTTCTTGGCGTCAACCGCGTGACGCGTGCAGGGATGCTTTTCGCTGCAAGTCAGCTGGCTAAGCAATTTCAGCCGCATGGGGCCTGCAAGGAGAAAAAAAGAAATCTGCAGCTTCACCGAGCCATGTGCCAGCAATGATGCCGCATGCAAGCACCACGCCTGGCCACACGCCGTGAAGAGACAAAAACGCCGGCAGCTTTTCGCTGGATTGGACTGCTGTTTGCAGACCAAGCCGCGCAGGACTCCAACACGCGAAGCTAAACACCGGGTGGATGCCGCCGGTGCTGCAACGTCCATGGGGGCCCACTTGACGACAGCCGCATGCGCCGTGGAAAGCAAAAACTTACGTGTTACCTGCGTTGCTGCTAGCCGCACCCACCGGAGAAGAACAACACCAGAGAGGAATAAGTTCGACGACGATGAAAAATTTTGTGGACTGTAGATTGGTAGATTGATCTAATAAAAAACTGTCATCTATCCCCAAGGGGATAGGGGCCTATTTATAGGCGACTCCTAATACATGAAAAGACTAATTTACCCATAGGGTAAATTAATACTGACTCTAAAATAAATTCCGAAAATTACTAAAATATTCTTAGAAAAAACACCTGACTCAAATAAAAATATTCTAAACTTAAAAACTAAATATTAATATCCTAAAAAACAAATTAATCATAGGTTGTCAGTTTTGCGCCGAAACTGACAAAGCGTCCACCGTCTTCGCACCGGGTACCCGGATTGGGCCGACCCGACCCCGTAGCTTCCTTAGCCCGGCAATCGCTCGCCGCCCGTGTACCTGAGTCAAACCCAGTCAACAGACCAGTGGATCATCTGCCGCTCTTAGCCATGTACCCGGATTAGACCCGCTCGACCCCGCGGCTCCTCTGCCTGGCCGTCGCTCACTGTTCGTGTACCTGAGTCACATGTGCCTCAGACTCGGCAGGTCTTCATCTCTCCCTTCCTTTGACTTCCGTTGACAATCACTCATCACATCTGGAATATCAAAACCATATTCTTCAACATGGTTTCTCAACCCGCAGGTTGCCCCTTGCCCCCTCCACTATGGTGCTTCAAGTTGGTACGATCCATACCTCCAGGTAGAACTTACCCACTAGAATTGTGGTTAGTACGGAAGTGCTTTGCAACGGATCCCACAGACTGGTCCTTATAGTGCCACGGGTGCAACCAACCAATGCCCTAGCTTGCACCCGGAACCCACCATACTTATAACATAGCCAACTCCAACAGAAACCAGAGACGAGAATAACGGGGAGATCATATAGTAGAATCCATCTACGACTCGTTCTTTTATCCTATAGCAGCTGTGTCGGTACATTGGACACTAAATAATATAATATTGTAGAGTGACAAGGAGTTTAGGCTCAATAAGCATGGCTTGGGTTTACACACAAGGACGGGGATCTAATAAATATAATTTAGGGCTTGAGATTATACTAATGCAATATTATCCTATGAGTTTTAGCAATAATTTATTAAAACATGGGCTCAATTATGATTAAAATGGGGGTTGTGACTTGCCCTATTCCGCAAACGGTGAAGGTGGGACCTCGGGGTAAGACTTCGGATCTTCGACGGTGTAGTAGTCTTCCGATACGAAAAGAAATAAACACGACATTCAATAAGCAATCCAAAATCACCAATATAACATACATGTTTTTGTTGTATTAATTAAGGGGAAGGGAGCCTTAAATTCTATGAAATTACTACCTAATCATTTGAGATTAATGTTTGAAGAGGTTTCTGAATTTTATAAGTTGATATAAGTATTTTTCCCAAAGGGATTTTTATTTTCCCTTTTAGAGGTGAAATAAAATGTATAAAGCAACCCTATTGTTTTTATTGCATTTAAAATAGTGAAATGAAGTTAGTATGTCTTCTGAAGTTATTATATAAGTTTTTATGGTATTTTTAGAGAGTGTTGAGTTTTTTTTCATGAATTAATTATTTCTCCTAAAAAGGCCTTTGACTTATTATTTAATAATAATAAAATGTGCAAAATAAACATATTGTTTTTATTGCATAAAAGTGTAGAGAATAAAAAGACAAATTTTCTAGAATTAGAATGGTCAAATTTGGAGTTAAATTGAGCAAGTTATGAATTTTTTAACGTTTAAGCAATTTTTTGAAATTTTATTTAAACAGAAAACAGTCTCTGGTCCACAGTGAACTGGGTTCAATGTGAACCGTTGACTACGCGCGTGAGCCGGGCACGTGGCTGTAGTCGAATCCAGATCCAACGACTGTGATTTAATGAAGATCAGAAGGTCCAGATTTGGTAGTACCGGTCAACAGAAGTCAACCGCGAATCTGGGCGCTCGATTCCGGTTTTAATCTGTACCGTACGTTTCTGATCGGATGGCTGTAGCCCCATCCGGCTTGGCACGCGATGAAGGGGTAACTACCCCCTTCTTCTCTGACTCCGGTGGCAAAACGGTGACCAAAACCGGCAGCGGCGACGACTATCTAGCTAGGCAAAAGCTAAAAATGGAAAGAGGAGGCTATGGGGAGTCTAGGCACACCGAAGTTGGCGATGAAGGGGGGGCCATCCGCGATCGGCGATGAGAAGGGGGCGGCGGACTCCTCGGGTTCAACGGTGGCGAGGCGATCTAGCGACGAGCCGGCCTAACAAAGGCGAGGCCGAGGGAGAAGAGGCGACGGCGGTCCTAGCGGTGGCGACGGCGAGGACGGTGGCAGCTCGAGACGCCGGCGAGGAGCTGCCGGAGCCGAAGAAGGGGAGGAATCCGAAAATAAGGTGGCAACGCTCGGGAGAACGTGGCTAGGGCGATTCGGTTGGCCTGGGTTGTGGGGGGAGGTCGGGGTTAAATAGGGAGGGTCGCCGGCGGCGTTTTGGAAAGGCAACCGAGGGAATCCCCATGCTTTCCTTCCCTCTCCGGTGAGCTTACCATCCATGCGCTGCCGGCCGATTTGGGGGGTCGATTTCCTCAGGAAAAAGAAGGAAAGAGATCATTGAGGAAGGGCAAAATGGATTCGGGCTCAAATTTTGGTCTGGGGACCGGCCGGCGGCGAAAAATGGCAGGGGGCGTCGAGGATGGAAGGGGGAGATCCCCTTCCTTTGAAGACGATGAATATGACAGGTGGGTCCCGCCTGTCATCGGCCGAGCACGAAACAACGGCGCCGATAGGCGGGCCCAACCGGCCAGCGGCCGAACAAGGGGGAGGGAGAGGCTGACAAGGGAGGCCAACCAGGCGCGGGCGGGAGAGAGAGGAAGGGGCGGCACCGACAGGGTGGCCCCACCTGGCGGTGAGTGCGGCATTGGATTAGGTCAGGCTGAGGCAGTTTACGGGTTACGGTCTAATAAGATTAAAAATGCATTTTCTATTTAATTTAATTCCAGAAATTCATATATTCTTTTAGGACTTGAAGCACTGTTGGTAAAATTTTGTAAAAATTCTCAAAAATATTGCTTGTCACATAGGTTCCATCATAAAATTTTCAGCTTCAAATTTTGAATTATTTCTCCCTGTTCTGCCTTAATTGGGTTCTTTTAGCCTTTTCTTTAATTAAATAATTTATTTTTATTTCTGAAAATTTATTTCCCTCATTTTTATTTTATTTTTAATTTTGGGATGTTACAATCCTATCCCCCTTACAAAGAATCTCGTCCTCGAGATTCGAAGCGAACCTTGGGAAAAATAAAGGGATGGGGGTTCTACTGGTGCTCCGGATTGGGAGGAGGCGATGCTTCAGAAACAAGCAGAGTATCCTCCGAGACTGGGTTGATTGAGGTCAAATTGGAAACGCCTTCTGACATACCTTGGACTTCTTGAGCGGAGATGTGGTGAACTTGGGTACATCCCACCGGGCTTGGAACGGAGGATGACTCCTGCTTGGGGTAGGGGCACATGTTGGAGAAATGACCTGCTTGTCGACAGTTGAAGCATATAATTGGGTTACCATTCCTGTCCCTCTTGTATCCGGTAGCTTGTACTGGAGCTCTTCCGGTTGGCGGTGCTTGGGGTGGGATGCCTGAGCTTGGCCCTCCAAGAGTGATACGTGGCTCAACAGGGGTTGAGGCTTGAGGAGGAATCACTAAGCGTGGCTTCTGTGCCATTCCTTACTGCTGACGGTAGGCAATCAGTCTTCTCTTCTTCAGGTCCACCTTGTTTTGTTCGGTTTCCTGAATGATTGCTTTATTCAACAATTTCTGAAAATTGGCGAAGTCCCCAGAGACCAACTGAAGGGAGAGCTCGTCCTTCAGTCCCTGAAGAAACTTGGATTGGCGGGCTGCATCCATGCGCACTTCTTCCGGTGCATAGCGGGCTAATCGGTTGAATTCATGCAGGTACTCCGTAATGGTCCTGCTCCCTTGATGCAAGTCCCGAAATTCCTGCTACTTTTGGGCTACCACGCCACCCGGAACATGGGTGGCCCAAAGAGCGGCGGTAAACTCAGCCCATGAAATCTCATGGCCCTCAGGCCGAGTCTCGCGGAAATTATCCCACCACTCCGCGGTGGGTCCTTGGTGCTGGTGAGTGGCAAATGTCACCCGCTCCTGCTCGGAACAGGGCAGAAGGTCTAGCTTCTTGCCGATGGTCCTCAGCCAGTCTCCTGCCTCCATCGGGTTGGTGGTGTTGGAGAATATGGGTGGTCGGACATGTAGAAACTCTAAGAGTTGAGAGACTGGTGCCGGTGCATGGACGGCTGGGCGGAGAGGAGGCTCGGGTTGCTGTTGTTGGAGACAGAACAACTGCGCCTGCTGCTCTTGCATTTGGTTTTGTTGTTGTTGCATCTGAGTAAGCAGCGTGGTGATCAGTTGGTTTTGGTTTGCCATCATCTCAGCTAGTGTGGGATGATTGGCAACGGGAGCCTGCCGTTGGCCGGTTGCTCCCCACTGAGGCCGATTGCCAGAGTCGCTTCCATCACGTGGGGCATCAGATCCTTTGTTATTGGCCATCCTGAAGTTGAAGGGTTCAAAAGAAGGTGCAAATATTTAAGAGGAATTATTACTAATTTTATTGACCAAAATGAATGTTTTGACCTATATGCTTACATTTTTTATTCTAAATCTCTTATTAAATTTCGCACGCATGCCTTATATTCCGACATGAGCGGTACCACAAGCATAACAAAAATGAAAACAAACAATCGTAAACTATCATCTAAAATAACTCAGGGGAGGGCTCAATCATCAGCTCGATGGGGACGGGCGGTACAGGGGTGGTGGAGCTGGAAGGCCCGGCGGGAGGGGCACTGCACGAGATCCTCTTGGGCTTGGCTGATGGGGTCTTAAGCGTCTTCCGCTTACGCGGCGGAAGGGGTGCGACCTCCTCGAGATCCTGCTGGAGCTCCTCAATCCGGCGACGCAACCGAGTGGTGTTGGCGACGCCCTGGCGTAGAACCTCATTCTGATGCCACAACTCCTCCGCCTCGGCGGCTAAGCAGCACCCCTGCTGGACCCAGCGATGGAGCTCTCCATTCTCACGGTTTAGGCTCTCTGACGAGTTGCGGTAGTAGTTGATAGTGTCGTGCTGGCTGTCGGCGTCGAGTACGGCCTTCGTGTGAAGATCATCCATTGCCTCCAGTAGACGTATGGTGTGGCCGATGACGGAGTGGCGCTAAGAAAAGGTGTTGACGTAGACTCTACGATGACTCCCCGGAGTGCACATGGGCATGAAGCGGTAGTCTGTGTCGTAGAGCTGGCTGTCATAGATCACCCGAAGCTCGGAGAGGGCCTGAAGTGCGGCGCGCTGGCTGGCTACCAATAAGGTAGGTCCTCCGACTCTGTAAGTGTGAGCTGGCTGCATGGAGGGGCGGATGATGACGGTGACCTCGCAGTAGCTCTCGTGCTCCTCGGGGAAGACCCCATGGAACGCTGGCTCGTGCTCGAATCTGAGGAAACCCACGAGCATGCGGAGCTCGCGAATGTAACCAGCCTCATCGCGAAGAATCCCACTCATGGTACGATCCGGCATCTACAGAAGAGAGAAATTTTTGGTAAAAACTCTAGGGTCAGGTCTGTTTGGCTTCCTACAGTCAAGTCGGCTCTGATACCATCTTGTAACGCCCTGATTTAATAAAACCGGGAATTTATTGAAATTCCATAGAAAATCAATAAATACAAGACGTTCATCACACGACTGCGTACAATACGCCAATCAATCATGGTTCATAGACCATATTATTACAAAAGAGTTAAATGAAAGAGAAACTAATAAAATAAATCCTCTAGATGAACGTCTTCTTATAGTCTCGTGCCTTGACTGGGTCAATACTCTAGACCTTCGCCCTCCTAGTAGTAGACTGCCTCTGGTGGTGTAAGTTAACGGGGGTGAGTACAATCATACTCAGCAAGCCACCGAATGCAATTATAATGCAATATAATAGCAAGGAAGATAGTGGCTACTTTTGTAGAAAAGCATATTTGTACAACATTTAATGTAAGTAGATTATTAGTACAGAAAATTAAACATGAGTACATGCATCATCTTCTAACTCGAGGGGTACAGTCAGCCCACCCTCACTCAACAGTCCTTACATGCCATGAATAACACGATCATTCATACCAAAGTAAACTAACTGCGAGAAGTCACGCAACCCATCCTTGACCGTGGGCTCGGCTTTTCGAAAAGATTTAAACTTTGATCATAGGTGTACTACTGTACCCACAAGACACTTATTTCCCGCACACCGCAGTGTGTTAAATGACTCATGTCACGAGAAACCCGTGCCAAAACCTTCGGCATGGAACGCACCAATTCGATAACACCCTCTTATAGGTTTCATATGGTTTCCCAGTCACTTCGGGCCACACCATACCCCCCTTGAGCCTCTTCGGTACAAGTCACCCGCAGGTTGCCCCTTGCCACCTCCACTATGGTGCTTCAAGTTGGTACGATCCATACCTCCAGTTAGGACTTACCCACTAGAATTGTGGTTAGTACGGAAGTGTTTTGCAATGGATCCCGCAGACCGGTCCTTATAGTGCCCCGGGTGCGACCAACCAATTCCCTAGCTTGCACCCGAAACCCACCATACTTATAACATAGCCAACTCCAACAGAAACCAGAGACGAGAATAACGGGGAGATCATATAGTAGAATCCATCTACGACTCGTTCTTTTATCCTATAGCAGCTGTGTCGGTACATTGGACACTAAATAATATAATATTGTAGAGTGACAAGGAGTTTAGGCTCAATAAGCATGGCTTGGGTTTACACACAAGGACGGGGATCTAATAAATATAATTTAGGGCTTGAGATTATACTAATGCAATATTATCCTATGAGTTTTAGCAATAATTTATTAAAACATGGGCTCAATTATGATTAAAATGGGGGTTGTGACTTGCCTTGTTCCGCAAACGGTGAAGGTGGGACCTCGGGGTAAGACTCCGGATCTTCGACGGTGTAGTAGTCTTCCGATACAAAAAGAAATAAACACGACATTCAATAAGCAATCCAAAATCACCAATATAACATACATGTTTTTGTTGTATTAATTAAGGGGAAGGGAGCCTTAAATTCTATGAAATTACTACCTAATCATTTGAGATTAATGTTTGATTTAATGAATATCAGAAGGTCCAGATTTGGCAGTACCGGTCAACAGAAGTCAACCGCGAATCTGGGCGCTCGATTCCGGTTTTAATATGTACCGTACATTTCCAATCGGATGGCTGTCGCCCCATCCGACACGGCACGCGGCGAAGGGGTAACTACCCCGTTCTTCTCCGACTCCGGCGGCACAACGGCGACCAAAACCGGCGGCGGCGTTGGCTATCTAGCTAGGCTAAAGCTAAAAATGGAAAGAGGAGGCTACAGGGAGTCTAGGCATACCGGAGTTGGCGACGAAGGGGGGCATCAGCGATCGGCGATGAGAAGGGGGCGGCGGACTCCTTGAGTTCAACGGTGGCGAGGTGATCAGGCGACGAGCTAGCCCAACAGAGGCGAGGCCAAGGGAGAAGAGGCGACGGCGGTCCTAGCGGTGGCGACGGCAAGGGCGGTGGTGGCTCGAGACGCCGGCGAGGAGCTGCCGGAGCCGAAGCAGGGGAGGAATCCAAAAAAGAGGTGGCGGCGCTCAGGAGAATGTGGCTAGGGCGATTCGGTTGGCCTGGGCTGCGGGGGGAGGTCGGGTTAAATAGGGGGTCACCGGCGGCATTTTGGAAAGGAAACCGAGGGAATCCCCATGCTTTCCTTCCCTCTTCGGTGAGCTTACCATCCATGCACTGCCTGCCGATTTGGGGGTCGATTTCCTCGGGAAAAAGAAGGAAAGAGATCACTGAGGAAGGGCAAAATGGATTCGGGCTCAAATTTTGGTCCGGGGACCGGCCGACGGCGAAAAACGGCAGGCAGCGTCGGGGATGGAAGGGCGAGATCCCCTTCCTTTGAAGATGATGAATATGACAGGTGGGTCCCGCCTGTCATCGGCCGAGCGCGAAACAACGGCGCCGACAGGCGGGCCCAAGCGGTCAACAGCCGAACAAGGGGGAGGGAGAGGCTGACAAGCGGGGCTGACCGGGCGCGGGCGGGAGAGAGAGGAAGCGGGCGGCGCCGACAGGGTGGTCCCACCTAGCGGTGAGTGTGGCATTGGATTGGGCCGGGCTGATGCAGTTTACGGGTTACGACCCAATAAGATTAAAAATGCATTTTCTATTTAATTTATTTCCAGAAATTCATATATTCTTTTAGGACTTGAAGCACTGTTGGTAAAATTTTGTAAAAATTCTCAAAAATATTCCTTGTCACATAGGTTCAGTCATAAAATTTTCAGCTTCAAATTTTGAATTATTTCTCCCTATTCTCCCTTAATTGGGTTCTTTTAGCCTTTTCTTTAATTAAATAATTTCTTTTTATTTCTGAAAATTTATTTCCCTCATTTTTATTTTATTTTTAATTTTGGAATGTTACAACGAGGCATCCGGTAAGCTTCTAAACTTGCTTTAAATTTTCTGACGGAGCCATTCTTTGTCGTGCACTTATTTGAGTTGGGCTAGCTTCGATCCCCCTGTTCGAAACTAAATACCCTAACAATTTTCTAGCTTGAGCCCCAAAGATATATTTTTTGGGGTTGAGGTGAACTCCACATGCTCGGAGGCTCTCAAAAGTTTCTGCTAAGTCTAGATTATGTTGGTGCTTTAAAGCACTCTTTATTACAATGTCATCCACATAGGCTTCGACATTATGACCTATTTGGTGACCTAGAGCTTTAGCAATTAATCTTGAAAAAGTTGCCCCGGCATTTCTTAAGCCGAAGGGCATTCTTAGATAGAAAAAGACTCCCAAAGGAGTTACAAAGCTTGTCTTGGCTTTGTCTTCGTGTTTTAACCATATTTGATGATATCTGGAGTACGCGTCGAGAAAGCTCAAGAGCTCAGAGCTAGCAGTGGATTCGACTAATTGGTCAATGCGGGGCATGGGGTATGGGTCACATGGGCATGCTTTATTTAGGGATGTGAAGTCAATGCACATGCGCCACATTCTGGAGGCCTTTTTCTTGACGAAGACTGGGTTGGCTAACCACTCCGTATGAGCCACTTCTTTAATGATCCCGACCTTCAACAATTTTTCCACTTCATCTTTAGCAAGGCTTGCCCTTTCTGTTGATAATTTACGGAGCTCCTGGCGAATAAGTCAAACCCTTGGGTTGACGAGTAGGCTATGCTCAATGATACTTCGGTCAACTCCCAGAATGTCTTCATCAGACCAGGCAAAGACATCCAGATTTTCTCTAACTACTTCTTCTAACGAAGTAGCAATTTCCGGAGGCAATTCTTGGCCAAACTGGATAGGATAATCTTTGCCATCCTTTACAATAATTTTCGTTACAATTTCTCATTCGGGGCTTGGCCTAGGGGAGGACATCTTTAAGAATTCACTTGACACAGAAATATCCTCCGAATGGTCTTGCACATTATTTATCTGCCGAGGGTCAAGAGGTGGACCATGGCCATACTCTGCCCTTCGTGCTGCAGGTTGGTCACCGAAGACCGTAAGCACTCCTCCTTGTGTGGGCATCTATTGACATGAAAACGTGCCCCCGCACTTGGGTCAGTTCGACGATCCAAAAGTGCACGGATCCTTAGGAACAAACCTAAGAGTGACGTAGCACCGACGTCGCGTTCCGACTTCCCTTAGTCATGATAAGGGGGTGGAGTCACCACGCAATCAGATCACACAAAATAACCCAATTAGCCGAAAGAGATGTATTAAACAGAATAAAATCTGCAAACCAGTCGGAGCCCGTCTGGTTCGAAGTCTGGAACGAAGGGATCACCGAAGTGTACCTTCGGCGTCTGGTGTGAGGTACTCCGCCGAAGGGTGCTTCGGCGTTCGGACTGATCCGGCCGAAGATAGGCTCCGAACGGATCTGGACGCGATGATAACCTCCGAACAATGGGGTTCGGCGTGAGATCTCCGATACAACGAACTACAGAATAATGACGCAAGGGGCACGTGCGGGCGCAACTTCGTCCGGTGCTGAGTGTGGTTGTGGCGAAGCCCGTTGCGATGAAGTATGCTGGCGAAGCCTATTGCCGAAGCCTGCAATCCCACCGAAGGGTGTCCTGGGGACCTCCAAAACCGATCTCTCAGCTCTAGACACCTTCGACGAAGTAGCTCCGAACGTGCGAACCTGCAACAAAGATGATTCGAAGTACCAATTCGGCCTGAGGACCAAATTTTGCTAAGTGTTGCACTAGTAGCGAAGGTAGCAATCTGTTACGCAGATTAGCGGATACTTCACGGGCGAAGTAACAAGGTGATAACAATCTATTATGTAGATTAACGGATACTTCACAAGCGAAGTAACAAGGGTTACCACTGTTCCGTAGCGGCCGGTGGAGGGATTCCAGGCAAACCCACGAAGAGGTACAGGAAAATAAAGGTAAAGTAAATACGATCAAAGCATAGGGCTTTGGTTTGGTTTGAGTTGGGGGCCTCTACGCTGGCCTTGCCTCTCTATTTATAGGGGCTTAATTCCTAATCTAATCTGCTATTAATCCGGCCGGATGGAGATAAGAATTGAGCCAGAATCGCATATGACTCCATCTCTGCCAAAGTGGGCTTCGGCCGGGCCCGTGGAAGCCTGCTCCTCGGGCCGAAGCTTCGGTGGCGTGGGCCTCCGAAGGCTTCCTGGCCGAAGCCCATGGGCTGGCTAGAGGCTTTTGGAGCACATAGCTCAATGGACTTCGGCCCTGTAGGGCTTCGGACAGACCCTGGACATGTGTATTTTCGGCCCAAATCACCAGAATTGGTATTTTGATGATCTAGCCATTAATGCTATTTTTTGCTATCAACACAAGCCCCCCTGCCTTTTAGTGAACTAAGTGAACTAAAAGCACAATGAGCTGAAGACGATACCATCCATATCGGCTCTTCGACACTTTTTATGATGTTTGCCACACACTTGGGAAATACCTTTTCAAGTACCTACCATTCAAATCTCTTCGAAACTGCTCTCCCTGCAGGGATTCCAATACGTATGCATTGCCGGGAGCGATTTCGGCTATCTTAAAAGGACCTTCCCAACTAGGTGACCATTTACCAAACTTGGGACTCTTCGTGCCTAATGGTAAAATTGTTTTCCACACCAAGTCCCCTATTTGAAATGATTTTGGTTTAACCTTCTTATTGTAGGCTTTGGCTACTCTCTTCTTGTCTACTTCTATGGCTTCTAAAGCCCTTAGTCTTTTATCGGTCACTTCCTCCAAATTATCCTTTAGAAGAGTTTCATACTCATCGACCGATAAGCCATCTTGCTTTAACACTCTTAAGGAGCCAAGATCTACCTCTACAGGCAGAATGACCTCTTGTCCATATACCAACTCATATGGACTGACCTTGGTAGCACCGTGCTTTGCAATTCTACAAGCCCATAGCGCCTCGGAAAGCACTTCATGCCACCTTTTAGGAATCTCTTCAATTTTCTTCTTATTGAGCTTAATCACGGTTTTATTACTAGACTCGGCCTGACCATTGGCCTGAGCGTAGTAAGGTGGAGAGTTTATCAACTTAATACCATAATATTCGGCGAAGTCCCTTACTTCTCTAGAAACAAACGAACTACCTTGATCTGTAGTAAGAGTTTGAGGAATGCCGAATCTGTGTATGATGTGCTTCAAAATAAAATCGCGTACCTCATTGTGAGTCATGTTCTTGAGAGGCACGACCTCGGTCCACTTAGTGAAGTAATCTGTTGCCATCAACACAAAATGATACCCTTTTGAGGAAGGAGGGTGAATCTGGCCGATGAAGTCTAAACCCTAACCTAGAAATGGCCATGGCTTGACAATAGGATTGAGCAATGAGGCAGGAGCTAACTGTATATTGCCAAACTTCTGACATGCTTCACACCCTCTATAGTACTTGAAACAATCTTCAGTCATAGTCGGCCAATAAAACCCCGCTCTTTTGAGCATCCAACTCATTTTTTGGGCCGACTGATGAGTGCCGCAAAGACCTTCACGGACTTCTCCTGTAGCCACCTGGGATTTCTCATGGTCTAAACACTTCAATAGCACTCCATCGATGGTTCGGCGGTACAATGTGTCGTCTATCAACATGAATTTGAACGCTTGTCGCCGAACCTTCCGATCAATCCTTTGGCTAGGGTCTCTCAAATACTAGATGATTGGGACTCTCCAATCGCCCTTATTGGTTTCCGAGGGCCTTACTGGTCCACCTTCTATAAAAACTTCTAAATTACTGACTTCGAGGTGCCCCCCGAGCCATTCCAGCTCCCACCGAAGCCTGGCTGGGGTGGCCGTTCGGAGTGTGCCGGGCCGAAGCCCTCCGGAGGTTTCGGACTCCGAGGAGCCTTTTTCGTACGGGAGGCTTCGGACTATGGGCTCCGGCGTGCCAGGTCTCTCGGTTGGCAGAGCACTCCAATCCAGGGGCCTCGGCGTGCGGTGGCCTTCGGCAGCCCGAGGGGTTCGACTCAGAGCGTGCGCCTGCCCACCATTACTGGCTTCGACTGTGAGACCAAACACCGGCTTCGCAAGTATAGAAAATTTTCCTCTCCTGACTTGGTAGCCAGATGCTTATTGAGCCAAATCATTGGCGACTGAATTGACTTATCTTGATATGTGAAAGATTTTGAAGTCATCAAAAGTAGCAACTATGTCTAGACATTTATCCAAGTAACTATTCAGCAAGCCATTAAAACATTGAGCACTCTTAGCTACTTATTGCACTACTAACAAAGAATCACCGTATGCGTGGACATGTCTAGCACCTACAGACTTTAGTAATTCAAGACCTAGCAACAAAGCTTCGTATTCGGCTTGGTTATTAGTGGAAGAAAATTCTAGACGGGCCAAAGTTTCAAAGTGCATTCCATTAGGTGATATGAGAACCACTCCAATGCCTTGGCCACTCTTGCAAGTCGAACCATCAAAATAAAGTTTCCACGACACTACTTCAACTAGAGCAATGGTATCACTCCAGCTGATATCTACGTGGTGATCAACTATAAAGTTTGCCACGATCTGGCCTTTCATCGCTCTCAGGGGCTCGTAGGCCAAATTGTACTCAATCAATGCGTACGCCCATTTTCCAATTCTTCCACTTAGAATCGGCTTCTGTAACATGTGCTTTATAACATCGGTTTGGCAAACAACAACACACGTAGTGGGGAGAAGATAATGGCGCAATTTGGTGCACGCGTAGTAAAGCGATAAACACAATCGTTCCACAAACGCGTACCTGGTTTCGGCATCCAGCAGGCGGCGGCTCAGGAATGTGATGATGTACTCCTTCCCCTCTACCTCCTGGGTTAGCACGGCCCCAATTACGCTATCCTCAGCAGTGATGTATAGCTGAAACGGAATCTCGACTTTGGGCGCTCTCACCACCGGCAGTGATGACAAGCACTCCTTGATCTTCTCAAAAGCATTTTGCTGGCTTGCCCCCCAAGTGAACTCGGCTTCGTTTTTTAGCCGGAGTATAGGGACAAAGGCATCAATCTTGCCAGACAAGTTGGATATAAAGCGACGCAAATAGTTCATCTTGCCTAGTAATTTTTGCACATCCCTTTTGCACGTCGGCGCTGCAATGTTTCTAATCTTCTCAAGTCTCTTAGGATCAATTTCTATGCCTCTCTCGTGAATCATGAAACCTAAGAACTTACCCGCCGACACACCAAAAGCACACTCAAGTGGGTTCATTTTCAACCCATACTGTCGCATTCTATCGAAAGCAACCTTCAAATCAGCTAAATGGTTTCCCATGGTGTCCGATTTGACCACGACATCATCGATGTAAACTTCTAACATAACTCCTAACAAGTCATGAAAGATCAAGTTCATAGCGCGCTGATATGTGGTGCCGGCATTTTTCAAACCAAAAGTCATGATGAACCACTCGAACAAACCGACAAAACCAGGGCATCGAAAGGCAGTCTTGTAGACGTCCTCTTTGGCCATAAAGATTTGATTATAACCAGCATTGCCATCAAGAAAACTTAGTATCTTGTGTCCTAAAGCATCGTTGATCAGCATGTCAGCTATCGGCATTGGATACTCGTCCTTTGGAGTGGCTCTGTTCAGGTCCCTGAAGTCAATACATACCCGTATCTTGCCGCTCCCTTTCTTCTCTACAGGTACAATGTTAGCAACCCATTCCGCGTACCTGCACGGCCTAATAAATTCAGCCTTGAGTAGTCGCTCCACTTCTTCTTTAACTCGGTCATAGATTACCGAATTAAAGCGACGGGGAGGCTGCTTATAAGGCCTAAATCCAGACTTGATAGGCAGCCGATGCTCCACGAGCTCGCGGCTTAGCCCTGGCATCTCACTATATTCCCATGCGAAACAATCGACATACGATCGAAGTAACTTTATTACTTCAGCCTTTTCATCGGGCTGTAAATGTTGGTTTACAAAAGTCGGCCTTGGGATGCTACCATTACCTATGTCAACTTCCTCCAAGGGGTCGGCCAACGCAAAACCTTGTCCTAATTTCTCTACTTCGCTAAAGTCCCCGATGGCCTCGGCAATACCGTCTTTATTAGACCGATATTGCTCCACGCGAGACTTTAGCCAATCTAGATTACTCTTGCTAGACATGACTGTTAATACAAATCAGCCATGCTACTTCAGCCGGCTTTACAGACACTGGTACAAATCGTCCTTCGGATACACTAACAAAATCGTAATCCAAAAGATCTCTACCTGATAGACACTCTACTTTGTTATGAACGGCGTCAACCAACACATCGGCCAATGCTACTTGGGCCGAAGTATCCGCGGGAGATGACCTCCACCTCATCGCCGTCCCAATGTATCAAGCACTGGTGTAGAGTAGAGGGAATGCAACAGTTTGCGTGAATCCAGTTGCGTCTGAGTAATACGCTATAGTTACCTTGTACGTCGATGACGAAAAATGCTGTTGGCAATGTCTTGCTGCCCACTATCAACTCCATAGAGAGTACACCCTTGGCCTCGGAGCTCTCACCGTTGAAGCCGTTGAGCATCAAGTTGGTCTTTTTCAGGTCATCTTCGTCCCTGCCAAGTTTCTTCAACAACGAATAAGGCATTAGGTTAATAGTGGCGCCGCCGTCGACGAGCATTCGGGAAATTGGCTTCCCATCGATGTGACCTCTGACATAGAGGGGCTTTAGATGGCGAGCCGAGTCCTCGGGCTTCTCGAAGATTGCATTGCACGGGCCGAGGTTCAATTGAGTAACCTCAGCCTCGTCCTGCGGTAGGGCAAACTCGATAGGTAGCGTGACGATGTTGATATCCATCACCTGGGGTGCGGGCCCTTCAGAGATGGGCGAGTAATCGTCGTCGAGCATGTCATCATCGTCGCTCGGACTAGGAGCCGGGTTGTTTATCTCAACCGGCTTCTCCCTCCATACCTGTTTTGTAGCTGGCCGAGGGCGGATTTCTTCAAAGATGGCGTCGCGCTCAGCCTCAGCTTCCTTCTCGCGCATCTCCTATGCCTGTAGTCTTTGCAAGCGTCTCTTATGTGATTTGGACATGCCTAGAGGGGCCCAAGATGGCTACGGCTTGGTGCCGGGTGCGACTGTTCGGCTTCCATTAATTCTGGCCGAAGTGGTACTGTGCCCTTCGACCTTGTGCACCCTGTGTTTGGAGGGGGCTTCGCTGCGAACCCCGACAGATGGATAGGCCTCGTTCGGCCGACCAAACCAGGCTTCGGCGCAGGGCTCGGCCGAAGCATGGGGCTTACCTCCGTCAGACCTCGGCGACAAAGTCTTCGGGATTGGGACTTCTTGAGACCCAACTCTGATGGTGATGGCCTCAGACTCCTTGACCTCGACCTCCGCGTGCTCACACCCTTCGGCTTCGCTCATGGTCCGGTTTGGAGGTACCACGGACAGTCTATGGATGATGCCCCTCCGCTGCGTCTGTTTGCCCCTGCCATCCATAATACTCCGAAGAAAAATAAGGCATAGTGTTAGGCTGCGGAGGATACCCTGACCCGGATACATATGGAGCCCACGGGGTCCCCGCCTAGTCATACGGCGGAGGCATCGGCGGCTCTAGTGGCATCGCCCACGGTGAGCCGAACCCATTACCTGGAGGGGGGTTCGGCCAAGTCGAAGGTATCTCGGACCACACCAGTGAAGGGTCCTGCCAGGTCGGAGGTACGTTTGGCCAGTGCAGGCCGAAGCCTCCCGTCGGAGAGGTCCAACACGATGCGGGGTTCGGCCATTGGGGACCGAAGTTACAGTACGGGAGGTTCGGCCATTGTGGCTCGAAACCACCGTGCGGAGTGTCAGGCCATTGTGGCCCGGAGCCTCCGTGCAGAGGGTTCGGCTGCTTCGGTCCGAAGCTACCCTCCGAGAGTCCCGGACCCTTCGGCTGCTTTAGCTTCTGAGTATGTGGACCAGTTTCCTTGGCCCTTCTTTGATGCTTGTTCAACAGCATGTTATATGCCACCTTCGGCCTCTTGTGAGCCTTAGCTGAAGGGGTATTAATGTTCCGTTTCCACACTCCTACCTCGGGATTCTTTGGTACGAGTGTGCGAGTGCGTGGCTCTCCAACAATTACATTTTTTCCTTTAGCAGACTTGGCCTATTCTGGCCGAATCAACACCTCTTTTTCGCCGAGGTCGACGGCGTTGACGGGAAAAGGATCTTTATCCAGCTTCATCTTCGGATTATGGTCTATCTTCAATCGTCCTTCTTCTATGGCCGATTGTATCTATCATCAAAAAACATTGCAATCATTAGTATTATGTGAATGTGAATCATGCCACTTACAGTATGGATGCTTCTTTAACTCATCGGCAGGTGGAATGACTTGACCCTTAGGTAACCTGAGAAGCTGACTTTTTAAGAGAAAATCAAATATCTTATCACATTTAGTTATATCAAATGAGTACTTGGCCTCACTAAATCGATTCTTTGTGGGGGATGGTCGTAACTTGGAGCAGGTGACAGGTTTATTCTTATCGTTCCACACCCATTCGGCCACATACATATCGGTCGAATCCTCCTCTTCCGATTCTTCCTCGTCAGAACATTCCATGATGTGGATTTCAGCCCTAGGCTTGCTAAACGTCTTAATAAATTTCTTATCTTTGGCTTGGCCTTCCTGGACCAGAGCCTGTTGTAGAACTTGGCTAACTTCTAAAAAGTTTTGGTTATCTAACCTCTCTTTAATTTCAGAACGCAACCCGTTAAAAGCTAATTCCGCCAAGTCCCTTTCCGAAATATTAAGGCTAAAACATCGGTTTCTAGTATCCCTAAAACGCTTGATGTACTCAGAGGCGTTCTCGTTAGATTTCTGCTTAACCGATGTCAAATGGGAAAGCCTGAGTTCTGTCTCACCCATGTAGAAATAATCATGGAATTTCCGCTCTAAATCATCCCACGTTTGGATGGAGTTTGGCGGGAGCGCCGAAAACCAAGTGAAAGCGGTGCCGTATAGCGAGAGAGAAAATAATCTAACCTTTAGAGCATCTATCCCGCTAACTTCTCCACACTGTGCCAAAAATTGACTAACGTGCTCTAGTGTAGTCTTGCTACCCTCGCCATCTAACTTAGTGAATTCAGGGATCTATAGCCACGGGGGTAGGGCACTGTATCAAGATGGTCGGGGTATGGCTTACGGTAAACCCTAACCCGTCCCTTGGGCACAAAGCCGGCACACTCTCTAAATAGTGCGCGGACCCGCTCCTCTATGTCATCTTGGTATGTTTCTTGTGTGCGCCTCTCATGCGGGGGCGCGACACGTGGTGGGATATCGGCGTGTCGGCCATGGGCCTCTTCCCTACGCGCTATTTGTATGATGTGCTCGTGTCCGGGCGTCTGCGCGTGTGGTGCGGGCAGCGCGGGTACTGGTGCAGGTGATGGTGCGTGGTACGCAGTTTTACTTTGACCGTAGGTGTAATGATTGGTCTCGGCCATAAGTGTTGAGGCTGGAGACATGATCGTGCCAGTGCTGTCGTTGGTCCTACCGTATACGTGGTTTGTCGGAGGTGCGCTAGCAATAAGAACTGGGGGTACTGCCTCAGTAAAGCCGAACCTCCTAAGAGTTGCCTCCACTTGGGAGCTGACTACCGAATCTAAACGGTTGGCTAGTGAAGCGCTAACGGCTTGATCTACTGATGCGGCTATTTTTTTCTCAATCTCTACAGAAGATAAACGAGGCGATACAGGTGTTACCTGGACCTGAGTGAGGTCGGGGGTGATGATGTCGCGCTTGATGAAGCCCGCGCGTGTCTTGACGTAGCCCCAAGCATCATGTCTTGGAGCACCTTTAACTTTGCCTCGATCTCTGCTCGGTCCTCTGCGGGAATATCTTCAAGTGTAGGTGACAAGATGTTGCGTTTGTCGATATCCGCGCCTCCTATTGTGTCCATCGGCAGTGTAGACGTAGTAGTCAACGTAGATGTACCGGTGGCCGATGTAGACGTACTTTTCATGTTGGCATAGCCTTCCCCAGCGAAGTCGCCAAAAAGTGTGTTGACACGAAAACGTGCCCCCGCACTTAGGTCAGTTCGATGATCCAAAAGTGCACGGATCCTTAGGAACAAACCTAAGCGTGACGTAGCACCGACGTCGCGTTCCGACTTCCCTTAGTCATGATAAGGGGGGTGGAGTCGCCAGGCAATCAGATCACACAAAATAATCCAATTAGCCGAAAGAGATGTATTAAATAGAATAAATCCGCAAAGCAGTCGGAGCCCGTCTGGTTCGAAGTCTGGAACGAAGGGATCACCGAAGTGTACCTTCGGCGTCTGGTGTGAGGTACTACACCGAAGGGTGCTTCGGCATTCGGACTGATCCGGCCGAAGATAGACTCCGAACGGATCTGGACGCGATGATCACCTCCGAACAATGGGGTTCGGCGTGAGATCTCTGATACAGCGAACTACGGAATAATGACGCGAGGGCCACGCGCGGGCGCAACTTCGTCCAGTGGTGAGTGTGGTTGTGGCGAAGCCCGTTGCGACAAAGTATGCTGGTGAAGCCTATTGCCGAAGCCTGCAATCCCACCGAAGGGTGTCCTGGGGACCTCCGAAACCGATCTCTCAGCTCCGGACACATCCGAAGAAGTAGCTCCGAACGTGCGAACCTGCAACAAAGATGATTCGAAGTACCAATTCGGCCTGAGGACCGAATTTTGCTAAGTGTTGCACTAGTAGCGAAGGTAGCAATCTGTTATGCAGATTAGCGGATACTTCACGGGCGAAGTAACAAGGCGATAGCAATCTATTACGCAGATTAACGGATACTTCACAAGCAAAGTAACAAGGGTTACCACTGTTCCGTAGCGGCCGGCGGAGGGCTTCCAAGCAAACCCACGAAGAGGTATAGGAAAATAAAGGTAAAGTAAATACGATCAAAGCATAGGGCTTTGGTTTGGTTTGAGTTGGGGGCCTCTACGCTGGCCTTGCCTCTCTATTTATAGGGGCTTAATTCCTAATCTAATCTGCTATTAATCCGGCCGGATGGAGATAAGAATTGAGCCAGAATTGCATACGACTCCATCTCTGCTGAAGTGGGCTTCGGCCGGGCCCGTCGAAGCCTACTCCTCGGGCCAAAGCTTTGGTGGCGTGGGCCTTCGAAGGCTTCCTGGCCGAAGCCCATGGGCTGGCTAGAGGCTTTTGGAGCCCATAGCTCAATGGAATTCAGCCCTGTAGGGCTTCGGACAGACCCTGGACATGTGTATTTTCGGCCCAAATCACCAGAATTGATATTTTGACGATCTAGCCTTTAATGCCATTTTTTGCTATCAACAACATCTTGAGGCATAGATCAATATGATGTACTACGGCTCTGAATTGATTTAACATGCCTCTTCCGAAGATAACATTATAGGCATACGGGGCATCAACTACGTCGAAAATCATCTCCTCCGTTCTAGCCAGGAGCCCCTCTCCGAAGGCAACCTCGAGGCCTATTTGGCCGAGGGCATCGAGAGGAGGTCCTATGAAGACTTGAAGTGGTCGAGCTGCTGGGAGAAGATGTTTTCTTGGGAAGCTGAAGAACGAGAATAATGGTCTGATGCGAGCAATTCGTTCGGATAACGGCTCTGAGTTTAAGAACTCTCAGTTCGTCAGTTCCTGTAGTGATCAGGGTCTTGATCATCAGTTCTCTGCTCCTTACACTCCCCCACAGAATGGCGTTGTGGAACGAAAGAACCTGATGAGGACATCACTTCACATGATACACACATGGAGCCTCCACCTACAATTCATCTACAAGGACCAATCACACGCGCCCGTGCCCGTCGCTTGAACCATGAGGTTAATTCTTTCCTTAGCAACTATGTTAATATTTGTTTGGACGGGATGCTACTGAATACTAGTGATATTTTGTTGCTTAGGAACATGGGAGATGGAATAGAAGAGTTGGAGTTGAAGACGGAGTCGCACGGATGACTTGAAGTCAAGAATTCGCTGGTTCGGACTACATCGCCCACCCTGCACCAAAATGGGCATAACTTCCTCATACGAAGTCCGATTGGCGCGTTCTTTGACTTTTTGGAAAGCTGAGGAGAAGACGGATCGTTTGCCGTTGGTTTCACCTCATTTGGAGTCTCGAGTCGTTCTGTGTGATTTAAACAGTCCTGCGTGACAGAACTCGGCCATGTTGGCCCATAGTCTGAGTCTGTACGTCTTCTTGCCCACAACCCGTGTCTGTTCGCCTTCCACAGGCTGCCGCCCTATATATTCTCACGCCAGCCGCCTCTAGGGTTAGGTTTTGCTTTGTTGCATCTACACTGTTGTGTTTAGATCCCGCCTCTTGCACCGGACCGATTGGCTGCTGCATTGGTGTTTGTGAAACCTCACCTTATCATCGTTTGTCTGTGTTTTGGCATTCGACTTGTATCCTTCCTGTTCTTGCTTGTGTTCTTGGGTTCGCTTGCAGGAATTAGCCTTCGTGGCGAGGTCAATCGCGTCCTGCGTGGTTGATAACCAATGGAGACAGTGGTGTAACGATTGCAAGGTTTTGATCCGCCGGACCGGAGCCTTGGATCGCCAACGTCGAGATTCTCCACCAACCCAAGTTATCCTTTACCTAGCGGAAGATCGGGACCACTCCCCCATCAGTTGGTATCAGAGCTCAGTTTTCCCGCTAGGTAATCTCGATCTGCTTTTGTTTTTACCTAGAGTCCATAAAACCGCACCAAAAAAATTCCCACCGAGAACCCCTTTGTGCCTTGCGATTTTAATTTCAGTTTTAACCTTGTTGAGTTTGTGTTCTTGGTCGAGTCTTGTTGCTGGTTTAGTAATCCCTTTGTGTCGTTTGAGTAGTAGTTGTTCTTGTGTCTCAAAAATTCCCCACCGAAAAACCCCCCTTCCGCAACCCTATTTCGTTTTTCCACATCGACTCTTTGTGACCCCCCTTCAGTAAAACAGGCATAACTTTTCACTCGTTTGGCAGATAAATCTGAAATTTTTTGAGCGTGTTCCTGACCCAATTTGGGGGGGTACCCTAACATGGTTCCCCTGTTAGCCCTCACCAAAATCGCCAAAAAAAATCAGGAAGATAAAGAAAAAAATTGGTCAAAGTTTTTGCTCGCCGTTCAGCGAACTTGTGGAATTTCTGTGAGCCACATCCCACCTCAGTTGCAGTTGCCAATTTTTGTGGTTGTATCTCTTGTCATCCTTGTTCAAAAAAATATAGAGTGAAAAAATGGAGAAAAATATATATATATATATAAAAAGAAGCGGTCCTGTTTGTTGCTTGTCCGATCTCTTGTCCGAACTCTTGTCCGAACTCTTGTCCGATCTGAGGCAGGCATTGGCAGCTATTGCTTGTCCGATCTCTTGTCCGAACTCTTGTCCGAACTCTTGTCCGATCTGAGGCAGGCATTGGCAGCTATTGCTTGTCCGATCTCTTGTCCGAACCCTTGTCCGATCCCTTGTCCGATCTGTAGAGAGCTGAATTTGGCCTGTTTTTGCTTCCTTTTCATTTTTGGGCACATAGTTTCCCTCTTTTGCTTGAACTTTCACTTTGGGAGCACTAAGGTCAGCAACTTTGACGAGTACTAGGGAATACTTATTGAACTTGGTTTAACTGTTATTACTATCGCTAATCCTTGCTACTCACTTTGCCTTCCAAGCTACACCTTTCTCTTGGTCAGGACAGGATCATTTCTTGCAATTGCACACCACCCTCCACTTGGTTCATCACCTGTAGGCCGGTGACCTCACTGCGGCGTGGTAAGAACACTTGCAAGCGTGGGTAAGGCGCTTAACGGATTGCTTCCACCCCACACCCACCACCACACCTAGCTGTTTTCCATCAGGATTATTCTTTGTTGTTTTGTCTTTTCACTAACATGGCAGCACTTATTCTACAACGTGACTTGAGCACTCACATGGACCAGGACGACCAGGCACAACGGAACAATATATTTCAGACCTTCTTCCTCGTCAATAACCGTCGTGCGCGTGTCATCATCGACAGCGGTAGTTGCAACAATTTGGTGAGCCTCGACGTGGTAACTAAGCTTCAACTTCCCACACGTGCACATCCACACCCTTACCACGTGCAATGGTTCAACAATAGCGGTAAGGTCATGGTAACACAAACTGCTCACGTCGAATTTTCCATTGGTACATACTTCGGAGTTGCTGAATTTGATGTAGTACCAATGCAAGCATGTTCTATGTTACTTGGTAGACCTTGGGTATATGATACTGATGCTACACACCATGGTAGGAGCAATAAGTACACATTTATGTATAAAGGAAAGAAAGTTACATTGCTTCCTATGACTCCTGCTGAAATTGTGAAATTTGAACAAGAAAAACGTGCTAGGGATGCACAAAAGAGCAAACAACTTTCTGAAAATCAGCAAGTAGCTAAAACACTTTCGAGGCAACAAAAAGACAAAGTTGTTTCTCCTTCCTCATCACAAGTTATTAATCTGAAAGGATGTGTCATGCATGCAACTAAAACTAACCTTGCAGTACGTAGTTTTCTTGGTCTTGCAGGTTTCTACCGGCGTTTTGTGAAAGATTTCGGCACCATAGCCGGTCCTTTACCTGAGTTGACCAAGAAGGGAGTTACTTCTACTTGGGAGCCAGCACAAGGACAAGTTTTTGCCACACCAGTGGATCGCCTTACACATGCACCTCTACTTCAGCTACCCGATTTTAGTAAGCCTTTTGAGTTAGAATGTGATGCTAGTGATTTTGGAATAGGAGATGTGCTGCTACAAGAAGGTAAACCCGTGACCTATTCTAGTGAGAAATTGCATGGTCCACAATTGAATTATTTTACCTATGATAAGGAATTATATGCCTTAGTGCGTGTGCTTGAAACTTGGCAACATTACCTTTTGCCTAAGGAGTTTATTATACATTCTGATCATGAAGCACTAAAATATTTGAGAGGGCAAGCTAAACTGAACCGTAGACATGTTAAAGGTGTTGAATTTATTGAATCTTTCCCATACATTGTGAAATACAAGAATGGCAAAGAAAGTGTGGTTGCTGATGCATTGTCTCGTAGGATTGTTCTTTTATCTCAACTTGATATTAACGTTCCAGATTTGGAAAGTTTGAAAAATTTGTATGTTGTAGATAAAGAATTTGCTGAACCATACACTAAATGTAATGATGGGAAAGGCTGGAAAAAATTTCATATTTATGACGGGTTCTTGTTCCATGCTAACAAGCTATGTGTTCCAGATTCGTCCGTACGTTTGCTGTTGTTGCAGGAATCACATGGCGGTGGTTTAATGGAACATTTTGGGAGAGAAAAGACTTTGGCCCTGCTGTCCAATAATTTTTATTGGCTAAAGATGCGGAGAGATGTTGAACGGTTTGTGCAGCGTTGTGCCACATACCATAAAGCTAAGTCCAAACTTAACCCATATGTTTTGTACACTCCACTTCCTGTTTCTAGTGCACCTTGGGAAGATATTTCTATGGATTTTGTGTTAGGATTACCTAGAACTAGGAGGGGGAGGGATAGTATTTTTGTGGTGGTAGATCGGTTCTCTAAAATGCCGCATTTTATACCTTGTCACAAGAGCGACGACGCTACAAATGTTGCTGATTTGTTTTTCAGAGAGGTCGTACGGTTGCATGGAGTTCCCAATACCATCGTTTCAGATCGTGATGCCAAATTCTTAAGTCATTTTTGGAGGACGTTGTGGCATAAGTTGGGGACGAAGTTGCTGTTTTCTACTACTTGTCACCCCCAAACGGATGGACAAACGGAGGTCGTCAACCGTACATTGTCCACCATGTTGAGGGCTGTTTTGAAGACCAACTTGAATCTATGGGAAGAGTGTCTACCTCATATTGAGTTTGCATATAATAGGTCAGTACACTCCACTACTAAGGTAAGTCCGTTTCAAGTGGTCTATGGCTTTAATCCACGTGCTCCTATTGATTTGCTACCATTACCACCATCTGAAAACTTGAATTTTGATGCTACTACACGTGCTGAATTATTGCTTAAGATGCATGAAACTACTAAAGAAAACATAGAGAAAATGAATGAGAAATATCGTGCTTATGGTAGTAAGGGTAGAAAAGAGATAACATTTGAACCGGGTGATCTTGTTTGGTTGCACTTGCGCAAGGATCGTTTTCCTGATTTAAGAAAGTCTAAATTGATGCCACGTGCTGATGGTCCTTTCCGTGTACTAGAGAAGATAAATGACAATGCATATAAGCTTGAGTTGCCTGCAGCTTTTGGGGTTAGTCCCACATTTAACATTTCAGATTTAAAGCCCTATTTGGGAGATGATGATGAGCTTGAGTCGAGGACGACTCCAATTCAAGAGGGGGAGGATGATGAGGACATCACTTCACATGATACACACATGGAGCCTCCACCTACAATTCAGCTACAAGGACCAATCACACGTGCCCGTGCCCGTCGCTTGAACCATGAGGTTAATTTTTTCCTTAGCAACTATGTTAATATTTGTTTGGATGGGATGCTACTGAATACTAGTGATATTTTGTTGCTTAGGAACATGGGAGATGGAATAGAAGAGTTGGAGTTGAAGACTGGAGTCGCACGGATGACTTGAAGTCAAGAATTCGCTGGTTCGGACTACATCGCCCACCCTGCACCAAAATGGGCATAACTTCCTCATACGAAGTCCGATTGGCGCGTTCTTTGACTTTTTGGAAAGCTGAGGAGAAGACGGATCGTTTGCCGTTGGTTTCACCTCATTTGGAGTCTCGAGTCGTTCTGTGTGATTTAAACAGTCCTGCGTGACAGAACTGGGCCATGTTGGCCCATAGTCTGAGTCTGTACGTCTTCTAGCCCACAACCCGTGTCTGTTCGCCTTCCACAGGCTGCCGCCCTATATATTCTCATGCCAGCCGCCTCTAGGGTTAGGTTTTGCTTTGTTGCATCTACACTGTTGTGTTAAATCCCGCCTCTTGCATCGGACCGATTGGCTGCTGCATTGGTGTTTGTGAAACCTCACCTTATCATCGTTTGTCTGTGTTTTAGCATTCGACTTGTATCCTTCCTGTTCTTGCTTGTGTTCTTGGGTTCGCTTGCAGGAAATAGCCTTCGTGGCGAGGTCAATCGCGTCCTGTGTGGTTGATAACCAACGGAGACAGTGGTGTAACGATTGCAAGGTTTTGATCCGCCGGACCGGAGCCTTGGATCGCCAACGTCGAGATTCTCCACCAACCCAAGTTATCCTTTACCTAGCGGAAGATCGGGACCACTCCCCCATCAGAACCGCACGCTTGTCGAGATGGCCAGGACGATGCTTGATGAGCATAGGACTCCTAGGCATTTTTGGGTTGAAGCTATGAACACAGCTTGTTATCTTGCCAATAGCATTTTTCTTAGAGCTTACTTAGGTAAGACGTCATATCAGTTGCGATTTGGCAGTCAGCCCAAAGTGAGTCACTTGCGAGCTTTTGGATGCAAGTGCTTTGTGCTCAAGAAGGGAGGGCATTTGGACAAGTTTGAGTCTTGTTGCTGGGATGGAGTCTTTCTTGGTAATGCTTTGCATTCACGAGGCTTTCGTGTTTGTAACCTAGACTCTCAGATGCTTGTCGAGACTTGTGAGGTCTCTTTTGATGAGTCTTTGCCCTCGCCGACTCTTTCTTTTGAGCTTTTTGGAGATGATGAGCTTGGAGAGTCCATCTTCGAGGAAGATGATGACACTCCTACTGATGATGAGGGTGGGCCCTTTGCACCGCCTGCAGACCCCACACCTTCTGAGACTTCAACTAAGGATGAGGACGGACCTCTGATTACTCCTTCTATTTCAATCGAGCCTCCTCAACCGAGTCCACAGGTGCCAGGTTCTGACTCCGGTGAGATGACCTCTCAGCCGAGTCTAGAGGAGCCAGTTGCTGACTTTGGTGAGGTGACTTCAGATCACCTAGGATCCCGAGCAGTTCAGCGTGATCACCCTTCAGATCTCATCATCGGTGATCTTACGGTGAGATCCTAACGTTCCTCAGTTGGTTCTCTTTCTATGTTTGTTGAGTCTGCTTTTGTTGCTACTTTTGAGCCTAGAGACGTTTCTCATGCTCTTTGTGATTCAAATTGGATAAACGCCATGCAAGAAGAGCTTGAAAATTTTGTTCGTAATCGGGTTTTGACACTAGTTGAGCTGCCACCTGGATGCAACACCATAGGCACCAAGTGGGTGTTTAAGAATAAACAAGGAGAAGATGGTGTTGTGGTGCGCAACAAAGCTCGATTAGTTGCATAGGGTTTCTGCCAAAAAGAAGGTATTGATTTTGAAGAGACCTTCGCCCCTGTTGCCCGTATTGAGTCCATTCGTATTCTTTTGGCCTTTGCTGCTTCTAAAGGTTTTAAGCTTTATCAAATGGATGTAAAGAGTGCTTTTCTAAACGGGTATATAGAGGAGGAGGTCTATGTTAAGCAACCTCCCGGTTTTGAGAACCCTAAGTTTCCACGACATGTTTTCAAGTTGAAGAAGGCTTTAGACAGTCTGAAGCAAGCCCCTAGGGCTTGGTATGATCGCCTAAAGCAGTTTTTGTTGCAAAAAGGTTTTGTGATGGGTTCTATGGACAAGACTCTTTTCTTGCTTAGAGATGGCGCAGACTTATTGGTTGCTCAGATTTATGTGGACGATATTATTTTTGGTGGTTCTACTAATGAGATTGTGTCCAAGTTTTCTGAGCAGATGCATAGCGAGTTTGAGATGAGTCTCATGGGAGAACTCAAGTACTTTTTAGGTCTCCAGATCAAGCAGACCAAGGACGACATTTTCATCCACCAGGGTAAGTACACACGGGATATGCTAAAGAAGTTTGATTTTGGTGGAGAACTAAAGCCACAGATGACCCCAATGGGTACATCTAGAGGTCTGGACAAGGACGAGAACGGCGTCAAGGTAAACTGAGAGAGAGTATCGAGGGATGATCGGATCGCTTCTATACCTGACTACGATGAGACCGGACATTCAGTTTGCCGTGGGAGTGTGCGCACGTTTTCAGTCTTCGCCACGTGCATCTCACCGGCAAGTTGTAAAGCGTATTTTCAGGTATCTTACTTATGCTCCTGATTTAGGTCTTTATTAGTCTGCATCATCGTCTCTTGATTTAGCTGGTTTTTTCGATGCTAATTTTGGTGGGTGCCGGCTGGATCGCAAGTCGACTTCTGGTACTTGCCAGCTTCTTGGTTCTTCGCTTGTATCTTAGTCTTCTAGAAAGCAATCTGGAGTTGCGCTTTCTACTACTAAGGCTGAGTATGTAGCTGCTGCTAGCTGCTGATCATAGTTGGTTTGGATGATTTCTACTTTGTGGGATTTTGGGTTGTTCTTCCCTTCGAGAGTTCCTTTGTTTTGTGATAGCACCAGTGCAATTAGTGTAGGGAAAAACCCATGTCTTCATTCTAAAACCAAACATATTGATGTGCGCTTTCACTTTCTGAGGGATCAATATGAGAAAGGGGTCATTGATCTTGTTCATGTTGATACCCATCAACAGTTGGTTGATATTTTTACCAAACCCCTAGATCAGTCTACTTTTGAGCATTTGCGAGGGGATTTGGGAGTCGTGTATCGTTTTTAGGATACTTTGAGACAATTTTTCTTTCTTCTTTATTTTTTATTGAGTTTTTTTGTGTGCGTTCATATAATGCATAATTATAAATCACATTTTGAGCTTGCTTCTATTATATGATTATTCTGCTTTACTTACTCTAGCTAGTATATGTTCTTGATTACTTGTCGATGATCATGTTCTGTTTCAGTTCACATGATATATCTGATATTTATCGTATGCATGGCTTTTATGTTTTAAAATTGAAAAATGATCACCATTGCTTCTGGTAACTAGCATGTGTAGGCTGAATGCTTTCGCTATCTTTTACATGCCTGGTAGTTAGATCCTTACTTAGATGCAGATATGCAACTTGGACATCTATATGCTTTAAATATGAAAAATGTTCTATAAAAATGATAAAAATTCAGAAAAATGAAAAATTTATGTATTTTTCTGATTATTAGAAAAGATCCAGATGGGTTTGCTTTGTCGCATTGCATTGTTCTGGACTACTTACCATAGCACTTTGGTATGAACTAGGACGATGTAATGTATGCCAAGACCAATGTCTTAAGCTTCTGATGGTCCAGTTCTGGCCTAGGTTTGACTTGGTCGGTTAGCATAAGGTTTGACATGCAAATAACCCCTGGCAGAAATGAAAAATAAAAGGGAAAAAGAATAAGTATGAAAAAAATTAAAAAGGATGACAAGTTTGTTGAAGCACTTTGCTATGGACAATGCTTATCTTGGTAGATATCAGTTAGCTTTCGCATCTCATGCTTTACTTTGCTTGTCAACAAGAAAATGAGGTGATGCTTTTGATTCCAAAAATCAAAAATTGAGTGCTCATGACTCTCTTTAGATATCATCCGTTGCACTAATCATGTCATGTATCTTAGATAGTATATCTTTTGCTATACCTGTTAGATGTTGTAATAGCAGTCAATCATATCTAAGAAGCATGCTTTTCACACTCCACCTGCACCCCATCTGCATTCATGGCATATTTTGAGGGGGAGATGCATTTCAGGGGGAGTTTGTGTCTATGTCTCTTTAAAGTGCATTTAGTCTCACTTGATGAGTCCAATTGTCAACAAGGGGGAGAAATTTTGGAGTTTAAGGGACATTTTTGGCTTTCTCTGGTATTTATTTCAGGGGGAGTATTTCAGTCTTTTGCCTTTACTCTGTATATCCTTGTTGGTAGTTCTGAGCTTGCACTCGTTTTTTGAGTCTTTATTTTTGGTTAAACATAATGATTGTTTTCTTACTTCTGTTTGGCTTTTGGTCATTAGGGTTAAACTTTTATTTTCTTCCTTCTATTTTTCGTTTGTCTTTGTTTTCCTGTTTCCACATGTTTTTGCAGGTTCTAAAGAAGTGCTGAAGAGGGTGTTGACAATGCACTCATCAAGGGGGAGATTGAGAAACCATGTTGAAGAACATGGGTTTTATACTCCAGATGTGATGAGTGATTGTCAACGGAAGTCAAAGAAAGAGACATGAAGACCTGTCGTGTCTGAGGCGCGTGTGACTCAGGTACACGGGCAGCGAGCGATAGCCAGGTAGAGGAGCCGTGGAGTCGGGTTGGCCCAATCCGGGTACATGGGCTAGGAGCGGCAGAGGATCCACTGGTCTGTTGACTAGGTTTGACTCAGGTACACGGGCGGCGAGCGATTGCCGGGCTGAGGAAGCTGTGGGGTCGGGTCGGCCCAATCCAGGTACCCGGTGCGAAGACGGTGGACGCTTTATCAGTTTCAGCGCAAAACTGACAACCTATGATTATTTTGTTTTTAGGATATTAATATTTAGTTTTAAGTCGAGAATATTTTTATTTGAGTCAGTTGATTTTTCTAAGGATATTTTAGTAATTTTCGGATTTTATTTTTGAGTCAGTGTAATTTACCCTAGGGATAAATTAGTCTTTTTCATGTATTAGGAGTCGCCTATAAATAGGCACCTACCCCCCTAGGGATAGGGTGACTGTTATTTTTCAAGATCAATCTACAGTCCACCGATTAGTTTTTGATCTACAATTATTTCGAGTTTGATCTCCATCACTGGCGAAAAGTTTTTTGCACTTTTCCTTCTCTCCGGCCGGCGGGTGTAGCAGAGCTGTGGCACAACCTTCGGCGCAGGCCTAGGTGTGGCAGGGAGCTGCGGCACTGCCTTCGGCGTGGGCCCCACAGTGATTTTATTTCGCACAGCAGCGCTGATGACTCGGCGATAGATGCCTTCGGCCAGGCGCGCGTGGAAGGCGTAAATTAATTTTTTCCTCCTGCATGTTTCCCGAGGAAAGTACATGTAGTAGCAGGGCTTTTCTGGAAGCGCATGCTGCTAGCAGCTTGTTCGTGGAAAGTGGCCCCCGGTGGCCCCACAGCAGGGAAGCCTACACGCCGGCCGGCGTGTCACGGCAGGCAGTGTTTTCCCCACGGCGGGCGCACGGCAGCGAAAGAAAAAAGGGATTTGCTTTTGCTTTTCAGTGGGACCCATGGCAAGACTGCTTAGCACGGAAAATCAATCGGCAGCAGGGTTTTTGTGTGTTGTCAAATCACAGCAGCTTGGGCAGACCGCATGCAGAGGCTCAGCAGCACGCGTCAACGAAGCAGCCGCAAGGACTCACCGGCGTCATTGGTTTGTCCGCGGCAATTTGTTCGGCAAAATAATTTTTACGGCGCAACGGAGAAGATGAACCGGGTTAGTTTTCAATCTCCTATTTTTTAGCTGTTTAAATTAACTCAATAGTTATCTAGTTTTGATTAGCATAAAAAATTATTAATCTCGTAATTAATTTTAATCTGTTAAATTTTTACTACTTATCTCGTATTATATATTTAAGTGTTTTTAATCTGCTTATATAAAAAGAAAAATTTATTAGTCGCAGTAATTTTTTTATTCTAGTTTTTTCGTGCAATATTTAGGTTTATTTGTGAATTAATTTTTAAATGATCCAAGTTTTATTCATTTGTTTAGTATTTCATTTTTAGACTGCTGTATAAATATTTCCTGATTTATCTAGGTGTTTTTATTTACTGCAATATTTTTATTTAGTTTATCTTTAATATCATTTCAATTAAGACACCGATCATTTTTAGGCTAGACAACTTTAGTTCTAGTAATTTGCTTTGCTAATACTATTTGTCTGGTTAAGTTCGTTTGGGTGTTGGGATTAGGATATAGTTTAGCAAGAATTTTTTAGGCGCCCATTCACTCCCCCCCTCTGGTCGCTACTTTCGGTCCTACATGCTTCACTTGAAAAAGACTACCGGTGGACATAGGGGGCACGAAGGTCCCTTGGAAGTTATTTATAAACTTCTTTCTCAACTGCTCCCAAGATTTAATTCATCATGGTTTCAAAGACCAGAACCAACGCAGAGCGACTCCTTCGAGCGCAAGGGGGAAGCATTTCGCCATTGTATCTCAAACCCCTCCGCTAGCTTCGATTGCTAAAGCATATGAACGGGAAAATTCTCCTGGATCATCCTCTCCGAAGTACTTACAAAGCTTCGAAGATCTAAACTTTGGGTCAAAGCGCACCTTCCGCAAGTCGAGGTGTAACGGAGATTCATCATCAAAGGAAGCATTCTCAGTGCTTCTTAGAATCTCAGAGGCTTTGGGATAAAAGGCGAGGTCATCATCTTGAGGCACCTCTGGAATGACGGGGTTAGCTTGAGGACGAAGCCTGTCCACAGCTTCCTACCTCCACCTCGTCATTTCGGCCTAACGATGGGCCATCTGGGTCACCACATCATCAGGATGATCTTCATTTCTTCCTGAGGGGACCTCCGAGTCTTGGGAACTGAACAAGTCAAATCGAAGCACAATCAGAGCCACAAGAGAGGCTCCATCGATTCGAAGCATAGATGGAGTCTCGAGAGGGGCTTCGTATGTTCGAGGAAGAGTATTTGTTTTGGGAGTCTGGGGTGGGGGACCACAGAAGGTCCTCCGACCTCGACGGTGTTCGAAGATTTCAACCTAGAGGCCCGAGAAGATCTCTAGAGGGGACTAGTGCCTAGGCTCTGCTTAGGAGGCATGGCTCTAGAAAAGGATTGGTAGAGAACGAAGTTTTTGTACTAGGTTCCCCACGGACGACGACAACTGTTGGCGTAAAAGATTACGCTAACAGGTTTAGGAAACTAAGTGTGCAACAAACGAAGTGTTTGTTTAAGTAAACTATTGCAAGACTCCGAGATGGATAATAGCCTGAGATAGTTCGAAGTGTGTATTGAATATCAGAATATTCGATGCCTATTACAGGGCGAGAAGGGGGTATTTATAGGTAAAACTCTCTAGAGAAAACACCTTTTTACCCCTCAATTACAACCGACATAGTGGATACTATTTCGGTATCTCTTATAGGGCTAATACAGTAAAACATGATCGAAGGATGTTGATAAGGTAGACGTCCCATCCTTCTAGCTATTTTCCACTTCGGAGAGGAAGCCTTTCGGAGGGTCTCTTCGGACCGGAGCCTGGACGAACCCTTCGGCTTTGAACCCTTTAATCTGGAGGCAAGTCTTGAGCTTCGAGATCAGACTTGCATTTATCTTGTTCGCATGACTCATTTGCTAGGAACCTTGGAGGATCATGAGGAAGAAGTATTTTCCCCCAATAATTTTTAAGCCATACTGACGCATCCTATCAAAAGAAACTCTCAAATCAACTAAATAGTTTTCCATAACATTCGATTTGACTACAACATCATCTATGTAGACCTCTAGCATAACTCCTAGCAAGTCATGAAAGATCAAGATCATAGCATGTTGATATGTAGCGCCAGCATTCTTTAAACAAAAAGTCATCACAAACCACTTAAACAAGCTGACATAACTAGGGCATCGAAAGGCTGTTGTTGACATGAAAACGTGCCCCCACACTTGGGTCAGTTCGATGATCCAAAAGTGTGCGGATACTTAGGAACGAGCCTAAGCGTAACACCATACTGATGTCGCATTCCGACTACACTTAATAGTGGCAAGGGGGTGGAGTCGCCAGGTAATCATATCACACAGAAATAATCCAATTAGCCAAAATATATATATATATATAAATAACCCAATCGGCCATACGAAGCCTGATTGGTTTGGAGTGTACCGTTCAAAGGGTCATCGAAGGGAGCCTTCGGCGTCTGGTGTGAGGGGTGCGCCAAAGATAGCCTTCGGTGTTTGGATCTATCTAGACGAAGATAGGCTCCAAACAGATTGCGACGCGAAATCACTCCTGAACGATAGGGTTCGGTGCAAAGCCTCTGATACGACAAAAAACCAACGCAACATTCTGGGTGGAGTGTTGGTCGTGACAAAGCCTGATGCGGAGCATTCTGGCTTGACACCAGTGCGAAGCAACCCCGATGCAAAGTAGCTCTGGTACGTGGGACTCGACTAGACTGACAACAGCATGATGAATCTGGCACAGACGGTCGAAGCAGGGGTTCGCCGAAGGGTGCTCTAGCAGCCTCCGAAACCAGCTTACTAGCTCTGGAAACCTTCGGCGAAGGGGGCTCCGAACGTGAAACCTGTAGCAAAGTTGAGATCAAGTTCCAATTAGTCCTGGAGACCGAATTACTAAGTGTTGCAGTAGATAAACGAAGGTAGCAATCTGTTACGTAGATTAACAGAGGGTTCACAAGCGAGCCAACAAGGTGATAGCAATCTATTACATAGATTAACGGGTGATTCACAGGTGAACCAACAAGACTTACCACTGTTACGGCGTGGTGGATGGAGGGCTTCTAGGAAAACCCACGAAGGTGTACAGAAAAGTAAAGAAAGTAAAGTATGGTTCAAAGCTAGGGCTTTGTGATTGATTTGTTGTGGGGGTCTGATGAACCGTCCTCACCCCTATATTTATAGGGGCTTGTCTTCTTATCTCTAATTCTAATCTTATAAGATTAGGCCTAATCAAGTTTAGGGATAAAAACAACCAGAATTTGTATCCAATTCTATCTCCGAAGCTTGCCCAAAGTGGGCCTTCGGTAGGCCCGCCGAAGCCTGTTCCTTGGGCAGATGCTTCAGCGAGGCAGGCCTCCGAAGGGCCTTCGGGCCAAAGCCAACAGGCCGCTAAAAGGCCTCCCAGGCCTCATGTTGATGGGCCTTCGGCACTATAAGGCTTCGGTCTGTGCCAGGACTTGTGTATTTCCGGACCAAATTACCAAAATTGATATTTTGACAATCTTGACCATTAATGCCATTTTTTGCTATCAACAACTATCTTATAGACGTCCTCTTCGGCCATAAAGAAAACTTAGTACCTTATGTCCTCAAGCATCATTGATCAACATGTCGGCTATCGGCATGGGATACTCGTCCTTCGGAGTGGCCTTGTTCAAGTCCCTGAAATCAATACACATGCTGATCTTGCCACTTCCTTTCTTCTCAATAGGCACAATGTTAGCAACCTATTTAGCATTCTGCTTTATCATGGATGACATCAATAGACACATCGGCCAAAGTAACCTGGGCCGAAGTATCTGCTAGCACAACCTCTACATCATCGTCGTCCCACTGAATCCTGCACTAGTGCAAAGTAGACAAAATGCAGCAATTTGCGCGAATCCAATCATGCCCAAGTAGAACGATGTAGTTACCTTGCAGATCGATGACGAATAACGTCATTGGCAACATCTTGTTTCCCACCATCAGCTCCAAAGAAAGTACGCCCTTAGCCTCAGAGCTCTCACCGTTGAGAGTCAAGTTGGTCCTCATCAGATCATCTTCATTCTTGCTGAGCTTCTTCAATAGAGAGTATGACATCAGGTTGATGGTGGCGCCTCCATCTACAAGCATCCTCGAGATCGGTTTCCCGTCGATGTGCCCCTTGATGTAGAGAGGCTTCAAGTGACAAGCCGTATCCTCAGGCTTCTCGAAAACGGCTTCCCGAGGGCCGAGGCTCAACTGAGCGACCTTGGCCTCATCCTGTAGAAGAGTAAACTCAGCGGGTAACATGACGATGTTTACATCCATCGCTTGAGGAGTGGGCCCCTTGGAGACCAGTGTGTAGTCATCGTCCATCATGTTGTCCTCATCATCGCTCGGAGTAGGAGCCGGGTTGTTTATGGCAACTAGCTTCGACTTCCATACCTGTTTCACTGTTGGTCAGGAATGGATCTCCTCGAAAATGATGTCTCGCTCGTCCTCGGCCTTGTTCTCGTGTATCTCCTGAGCTCGAAGATGTTGTAGACGCCTCTTCTGGGACTTGGTCATACCTAGGTGTGCCCACGAAGGATGTGGCTTAGTGCCGGGTGCCACAACTTTGCTCCTAGAATTTTTGGCCAAACGAGAATTGCCTAGTTCAGCCTCGGCAATTTTGCGCTTGGCGGAATCCTGCTTCTGTGTACTATCGGTCGGACCAACCTCACTAGGCCGGTCTGACCGGGGTATGTCGGTCGGATTGGCCATGGTGCGTCGGTCGGATCAACTTGTGCCGACGTCCTGGGATGGATCAGTCTGACCGAAGTGTGCATTTTGGTCAGATCGAAGTGTAGTCTATAGTCTAACCGGCCCTAATGCGGCGGTCAGACCGAAGGTGGCTTCGGCCCGCTTTGGGAACCTTCCTTCATCGCGCTCCAAAGGAGGGTCCTTTAGGATTGGGACCTCCTGAGACCCTACCTTGACAGTGATAGCTTCAGAGTCTCTCTCCATTACCCCTTCGTGGTCGTCTTCTTTGGCTTTGTTCTGTGTGAGTCGACCTTGAGGTACCATGGACAGCCGGTGAAAAATGTTCTCCTTCGTCGCGCATATCCGCCCCTGCCAATCATAGTACTCTAAAGGAACAAAGGAGGTGATGCCATACTGCGAAGGGTACTCCGGCGGTGGAGCGTAACTTGAAGCCCATTGAGACACTGTCCAATGGTATGGCGGAGGCATTGGGGGCTCTAGTGGCTTCGTCCATTGTGGGTCGAACCCGCCGCTCAGAAGGAGGTTCGGCCATGTCAAAGGGATGTCGGACCATATCAACGAAGGGTCCCAACAGGTCAGAGGTTTTGGCCATTGCAAAGGTGAGTTCGGCCGATGCGGAGGGCTCGACCTCCTTTAAGGGTTTGGCCATCTTAGCACCTTTGGCCGAGTGTTTGTCTTCTCGGCCCTCTTCTGGTGCTTATTTAGCATCATCTAGTATGTCACCTTCGGCTTCTTGCGAGCCGCAACTGAAGATGACACATTGATGTTCATTTTCCACACTCCTACCTCGGGGTTCTTTGGCACGAGTGTGTGTGTGCAGGGTTCTCCGATCATGACATCCTTGCCCTTAGCGAACTCGACCTGCTCAGGCCTAATCAACACCTTCTTCCCATTGAGATCAACAGTGTTCATGGGAAAGGGGTCCTAGTCGACCTTCATCTCATGATTTGTATCCAGCTTCAACCGTCCTTCTTCTATGGCCGATTGAACCTGCCGACGAAAAACATTGCAATCATTAGTAGAATAGGAATGAGAATTATGCCACTTATAATAAGACCGCTTCTTCAAGTCATCGGCAGTCGGGATGACATGACCCTTCAGTAATCTGATAAGTTTGTTCTTCAACAAAAAATCAAATATTTTATCACACTTGGTCACATCAAAAGAATACTTCACCTCGCTAGGCCGACTCTTGGTAGGAGACGGTTGTAACTCAGTGCAAGTGATGGGCTAGGACTTACTAGACCATGTCCACTCTACAGTGTACATGTTGGCAAAATCATCCTCGCACTCCGATGATTCTTCATTGGAGTGCTCCGTGACGTGCACCTCAGCCTTAGGCTTGTTGAATGTTTTAGTGAATTTTCTACTTTTGGCTTGACTTTCCTGAACCAGAGCCTTCTGTAGCACCTGACTAACATCAAAGAAATCCTAGCCATCTAGTTTCTCCTTAAGCTCAGAGTGAAGACCATTAAAAGCTAGGTCGGCCAAGTCTCTATCAGAAATATTAAAAGTAAAACATCGGTTTCTAGTGTCCCAAAATGCTTAATTTACTCAAAGATACTCTCGTTAGCCTTATGTCTAACCGATGTCAAGTGTGAAAGTCTAAGCTCGGTTTCCCTAGTATAAAAATAATCATGGAACTTCTTCTCCAACTGGGCCCAAGTCTGAATGGAGTTCGGCGGTAACACCAAAAACCAAGTGAAAGCGGTGCCGGAAAGTGGTAGAGAGAACAATCTAAGCTTCAATGCATCCGACCCCACTAGATTCGCCACACCGCGCTAGGAATTGACCTATGTTCTCTAGGGTGGTCTTACTACCTTCGCTGTCAAATTTTGTAAATTCAGGCACCCTAAAGTCGCGCGGGTACGGGATGGTGTCGAAGTGATTAGGGTACGACTTGTGATAAACCCTAACCTAACATCTAGGTGTCCAACCTGCACACTCTCTAAACAGTGCGTGAATTCGCTTGTCAATGTCATCTACACCTCCTACCTGCGTGTGTCTCTCATGCAGGGGCACGACATGTGGTGGTATATCGTGGTGTAGGCCATGCAGCTCCTCCTCTCGTGGTGGCTCGCAATACAGGACATAATCGGGCCTATGTGGGTGTGCGGGAGCAGGAGGTGCGGGCAGCGTGGGATAAGGTAGCGTAGGCGTGGTCTGACCGAGGGTATGATAGCCGGTTGGACCGGCTTGATGGACGGTCTGACCGATAAGGCCATATGTCGCCTCGGCCATGGATGGTGTGGCCGTAGACACTATGGTCTTCCTGGTACTCCCGTCAGTCATACTGTGTATGTGGTGGACAGGGGGTACACTAGCTATCGGAGTAAGGGAAGCGGCCTCAGAAAAGCCGAATATCTTAAACAAAGCCTCCATCTTAGAGCCGATCATGGCCTCTACGCGGTTTGCAACAGTAGCGCTAATGGCCAGGTCTACTGACGTGGCTATTTTTTGCTCGATGTCTAGGAGGACAGTCGAGGGGACGATGGTGTTACCTTACTCCTAGAGAGATCGGGAACGTCAATGTCATGCTTGACGAAGCCCCCGCGGGTCTTGGTGAAGTGCCCAAGAAAAGTGTGTAGCTCCCTCATCCTAGTCTCGAGTTCTGCCCTATCCTCCTCGGAGAGGTCGTCGAGGGTGGGGATGATGATGTTGTTGTCGTCAATCTATGCGCTCCCCACCGGATTCATCGGTGTCGAGGGTCCCGTTGATGTGGAAGTAGTGGGTGTACCCATCGTCGATGTAGAAGTGCTTGACATGCCTTTCCCCAGCGGAGTCGCCAAAAAGTGTGTTGACATGAAAATGTGCCAAACATACGGATGTCGATCCGGCGATCCAAACGAGTGTGGATACTTAGGAGTAAAACCCTAAGTGTAACACAACGCTGATGCCATGTTCCGACGATCCTTAAAAAGTGGTAAGGAAATAACGGAGTCGCCAAACAATCAAATAATATTAATCTAAAATTATTCAATTAACTGATGTGTGAAAAAAGTAACTAAAAATAATTAAACCGGCCAGAACAGGGCCGATTCAACCGAGGGTCTTGGCGGTCAGACCGGCCGAGGTATGCCGGTCAGACCGAGGCTATACCACTGGTCGAACCAGCAGTGCGGAGGGTTAGCCGAAGGGGGCTTCAGCCTTAGCTACGAATGGGTGACCGAAGGGATCCCGAAGAGGGGCTTCGGTACTTCGATCGGTCAGACCGGCGGTAGGCTCCAGTCGGACCGAGGTGTACGAAGGGATATTTGGGCGTGTTTTTAAGTAGGTTTCAGCACATGGGCTACGACGTGAAGAATCCCTCCGGTGCGAAGGGAGCGGTTAGACCGCGGGTTCAACCCCGGTCAGACTAAGGGCTTTGATGCGATACACCCCGACGCGAAGTACTCTAGCGCAAGGCTCTAGTGCGCAGGGTCGGTTGGACCGGCCTCGGGGTGCCGGTTAGACCGAGGTGTGCCAGCATGTCTGACGACTGGCACGGCATGGGCCGGTCACCCCGACAACCTCCGGGAAAGCGGCCTCCAAGCTCTGGCGGTCATCTTAGGGGAACCGGATGGTTCTGAAACATCTTGGCGGAGAAGATGAGATAAAATACTGCAAGAAACACCAAGAAACCATAGGTAATTCGGCCAAGAGACTGAATTACCAGTAAAAACCGATAAAACAATAGAATCCATTAAGTGGATGAAACATACGATTCATAAGCAGACTGACAAGGACTTACCGTGATTTTGACGCGGCGGACGGGTTCCAAGTCATCCAAAATTAATTAGGGATAAAAATACCCCGAAATTAGCTAATCAAAGTCGGACTCGGGTTCGGCCGGTCAGATCGGGCCTACACGGCCGGTTGGACCGACCTTTGCCAGGTCTTGGCACATTTTCGGCCCAAATTACCAAAAAATGATATTTTGACAAATTTGACCATTAATGCCATTTTTTGCTAGCAACAGAGTGACATGAATGAGTAAGGCAATAGAATCTGCAAAAAAGTAATCGATGTTAGTTATAAAATGGCAGGAGTTGACAACAAAATAATTTGTACAGTGCTATAAATACAAATATTGTACAATAGAAAGATTATAATAGATGGAACAAAGGATAATAACTCACTTCGCTGCAATCTAAAATATTGTACTCCATATCATGCCAACACTCAAACAACTTTGCCAGCTGGGTAACATCTAGTTTGGATTTACGAACGGGGTCTCGAGGAAAATCAGATATAGTCTGTTTTTGATCAAAAATATTGTTATTATGAACATTAACACAATCAATGTGATATAAAATAATTATATGAACTTACACAAAATTTTAGATACATATAGTGGTATTTGTCTTCACACCACAACAAGGCCTCATTACAAGCAAACATTCGAACAACTAGGTTGAACCAATCAGTATCCATTTGCTTAGTTGTATCTAATATGTCTCTGATTTTCTTAATATTTATAGAAATTGGATAAGGCTTGCTGCTTCAAATCCATTCATTCTTATTAAATGTTTAACATATTCTCTCGTTAAAATATAATCATATGTGATCAATTTTAACCAACATATAATTTTATTAAATGAAAAGTACTTACTCTATGTATTCGACATTGTCAATCGAATCGAAGTATGTGTGTAATGCACACATCAATTCTTCGGTGGTCGCTGAGATTATTATTCTTTTTTTTTGGAAAGAACAAATCGAGATACATCCAATTTAACCCAATTTTATGTGTATGACAGTTTAGGTTCCTTAAACGACACTTCAACAATCTCAACAACAGATGGTACCTTTGTATCTTCATTTTTTGTGCAGGTTCTTGATGTGCTTTATTTGTATTTGATGTGAATGACATTTTAGGTGACTTGCACGGAGTTTCAATAATATCAACATCAATTGGACCATATGTATCTTCATTTTTCTAATCAAGTTCTTGTTCTTGTTATTCTTTCTTTGTATTTAATCTCGAGTCCCATAAGATAGAAGGCAACTTAAATCTAAATTATCATATCATCCTGCAAATAGTATGATAAGATACAATTAAACATTCGTACATACATGTATATATATATATACATACCATGAAAGATGGTCTTTCTTGATTTACCTGGGTTACATTGTCGGATAAACAAGATCCAGTCCAATATTCCATATAGTTTATCATCCACAAACCACATGATACTCTATATAGACCAATAAATTACAAAATGCTTAGTTAGATACTATATATATATACACAAATAAACTCTATTAATTTTGATCGGTATAAGCAACATGAACTTTACCCATCTGTTTGCATTCTATCTGTGATCTTCTCTACAATCGTCCATGATGTAACATCGTGGTTTGACCATCTGCAATGTGTAACATCTTTATGTTCCGCTACAAGCTTGATCTATCTTTCTAGTCCTTTCAACTATTATAATTAATGTAACATCATAATATTATTTAAAAATTATCTTATCGTAATCGTAAGTAAAAAGAAAGAATAATCACTAACTGTAGTTTCGAGGTCTCTATGGTCTGTTATCTCGAGCCCCATCGAATCAAGTATATGTATCTCACATTTCTTTGAATCGATAACTGCTAAGTACCGGTGTAAATTTGTTATGTTAATCGGAATAAAGACCCGCAATAAACATTAATGTTTACTATCCGTTAGCATTATATTTACATTGATAAATTAATTAATACCATATATGAACCACCATATTAGCTTACCATGTTAGCTTGCAAATAGTTGTCCACCCTTTTACCGAGACTATCATCTTCCTTGTAAGTTAAGACCACATTAGGGTCACCATCACGCTTAATGAGGCTAGAAATGAACGTGTTCTCCAGAAAAACCTTTCCACCTTCTCTTTGTAGTAAATGTTCCTTGTCCCTTATACAATGAATGTAAGCAATGATGACCTATATATTTTGTAATAAAAGAATACAATTAGTAGATATGAAAGCTTTAAATATATAATTGATGCTACGTACATAAACTTACTTCTCCATTAAGTTGCATGTCATCACGAAAAATGCATTCCATATCATTCCTATTTAACCATGCATTGTTGATATCCACTAAAACTTTTGTTCCCGGTAATGATTTCAAATATTCATTAATTTTATGATCTTCTGCGGTACATATATAATCTACAAAAATAGCTTTCATTCAATAATAAATGATAATAACAGTAAAACAAAAGAAGAGGCAACAAAATAAGATGTCGAAACACCTACCTTGGGGCACAATTCGAGTCGTGCTCGACTTCTTTGGTTTGTTGTGTCTAGATATTTTTCCAATAATAGTGTGATCATCATTTTGTTCATTTTTTTCAGACATCTGTACATCACAAATCACAAAATATGCATGATATATCAAATGAGACAAACGGTGCGGAGGTATCAAAGGGGTGCGGAGGTGGGCCACACCATGTGCGGAGCCCACCGTCGAAGTCCCCTCATGCACCCATCGCTTCAAGCTTCGAAGATGCGAAGGGGTGGCTGCACTCTGTAGGTTGACGGGTGCGGAGAGGGGACTTCGGAGAGGGTTCGGAGATGGTGGGTCCAACCTCTACAGTACGGAGGGTGCCCTTGAACTTTCGGATCCATGCCAAATGGTGAGGATTGTGATTGTAGAGGGCAGTCAGAGCCCCGAAGGCAGATGCACGTGCGGAGGGCAGATGGAAAAGCAATAAATAAAACACATGCATGCATTCATGCGGGGGCTTCACAGGTGACCTCCGCACATGGTGGCGCCCACTTACGCAGCGTCCGGATGCCTCCGCACCGTTATACATACGACGTACGGTGGAGGCCTCCGTAAAAATATACAATTCATTAATAAAAAACAAAAAATAACCGAAAAATAAAATTGTTACATGTCAATCCTCAAATTCTAAATGCTAAAAATAATAGAGTTGGCTTTCTACAATCAAGTCGGTCAAGCAAAAAATTAAATCCTTACATGTTTTAGAGTACATTTTCACAATCATTATACAATTTGTATGGTTGAAAACTAAAAAAATAACAATATAGGATTTGTATTATAAACATGTTTCACCATCAATGTAGTAGAATAATAACAACAAAAATAATCAAACTATATATGCTGTGAAAAAACCATATGAAAAAATGTCGTAGAAAAATTGTAAATCAAACATACATTTGTCCTACTGCTCGAAATCGACGGAGGGATGGATGGCAGTCACTGGTGACGAACAGTAGCAGCTAGAGGGGAATCAAAAGCTACGGAGCATGATAAAGTCTGGACCCATTGAATTTACTGTTTAAAAACTTTGCATTCATTGGTATGGTGCGATGGGGAATTGTGTCACTTACAGTACTTGTTTTTATTCAGTTCGTCGATGGATGGTATCACATGATTAGGTGGCAGCTAGATCTGCTTCTCCTTGAGTAGTAAGTCAAATATCCTATCAACTTTACTGATGTCAAAATCATATTTCTCCCTCTTATTGGACACTTTCACCCAAGGACATGTGATCTGCTTCTTGTTTCTAGACCATTCGGTTAGCTCATCTTCTACATCAGACTCGCTATCCTCATCATATTCCGAATGGTATGCTTGAGTGTGTGTAACTTTCTTTTGCTATTTGTCCCTTCTTGCTTCGTGGGACCGACTCTCATGTGCCGATGCCCTTTGTACCAAGTGTGAGAGGCTCTCGAATTCATGTGATGAAAACCTCTCTTTTATCAAATTTAGGAGTCCTTTGAATGTAAATTCATCCAATTGTGTGTCGCTGAGGTTCAGGCTATAGCATCTGCTTCTCACATCATGGAACCTCTGTGCATAATCTTGCACCAACTCGTCCTTCCTTTGTTTTACTGCTATCAAGTCAGTAAGTTTCATCTCATGTATGCCAGCGAAGAAATACTTGTGAAGCATCTTTTCTAGATCTGCCTATCCTCTTACAGAGTTCACCAGCAATGACAAAAACCATGGGAAGGTCGATCCCGATAGTGACAACAGGAAGAACCGAACCTTGAGCGCATCCTCAGTCGATGCCTCCCCACATTAGGCGAGAAAACAGCTGATTTGCTCGATCGTGGAGACCGAGTCTTGCCCCAAGAACTTGGTGAAGTCAGGAATCTTGTATCGGCTTGGTAGCGACACCCGATCGAACCACTCTGGGTACGGCCACCGATACATGTATGTCTGGTCCTTGGGTTTGAGCCCAAATTGGTCCCGAATAACTTCAGTGATCTGGTTCACCCAATCCTCCTCCTACTGGTTTGGTATGGGGTACCGGTTAGTCATTGGAGCTTGTTGGTACTAATCCAGCCGAATCACATGTATATATGTTCTTCATTGGAATAGGGTGGTACTCTATAGTACGTGGTATGATAGTATCCTTGGGGATGCCATCGGGTGCCCCCTTGGTGGTACGAGGTTAAGTAGCATATTCCTTGCAACTCCGTACGTGGGTTGGGGTACTTCTTGCCTGATCGGCCCTTGTGGTACAGCCGAAGGCTGGGATGGTGGCGTGCCTCTCCCGAAGAAATACTTATTCTGTGATGGGTCCTGTCTTCCTAGCCCTTTGAGGAGCCATGCTGAATAGCGTGGGCCTCATGGCTCCAGATGTGATGAGTCATTGTCAACGATAGTCAAAGAGGACTGAGAAGAGAGAGAAGACCTGCTGCGTCTGGGCCGCGTGTGACTCAGGTACACGGGCAGCGAGCGACTGTCAGGCAGAGGGGCCGCGAAGTCGGGCTGGCCCAATCCGGGTACATGGGCTAGGAGCAGCAGAGGATCCACTGGACTGTTGACCGGGATTGACTCAGGTACATGGGCGGCGAGTGATTGCCGGGCTGAGGGAGCCGCGGAATCAGGCCGGCCCAATCCGGGTACCCGGTGCGAAGACGGTGGACGCTTTGTCAGTTTCGGCGCAAAACTGACGACCGTTGATTTCGGATCTGACCGTCCTGAGGCGAAGCCGTAGCTGCTACGAAAGCTCCGCATCAGGACAAGTTACCTTTATTTAGGTTTTTTACTATTTTGCCTTTAGGCCCACAGTATGTCAGTCGAGTCTGTAAAAATATCCTAAGGGCAGTTTGGTCTTTTCCATTTATTTCAGCGTCTGTAAAAAACCCTAGGGGTGTTTCTGCATTTTCCCCATTTATTGGGCTGCCTATAAATAGGCCCCAATCCCTAGGGTTAGGGTTAACTCACTTTAATCTAAAAAATCAGAGTTCATCCCATGTTTCCCTGTGTGCGCCGCCAGCAGTACTGAGTTCCTGTTCTGTTCGGTTTTTTGTTCCTATTCTCATGTGCGTCGTAGCCATCTGCGTTTTTTCTGTTCATCGCAAGGAAACCAAGATTGTTTTCCTCTCTCAGGTTTTATTTCTGATCTTCGCGACTTGCGTGTTTCTGTTCGATTCCTTTTTCAGAGTTCATGGCAGAAACTCTTGTTTTTTAAGAAGATCTCTATTACTTGTGGTTTGTTTTCATCGACCACTGTTTTTAGGCCTATGTTTTTGTCGATAGCCATCTTTGTTTAACAGCACATATAGCTACAGAATAGGCTGTTCTTCCTTGTCTCTGTTTGATAGCATGCATGACAGCCGTTGCATTCAGCCATAGCCGCAGGGATAGCTATGAGGCAGCAGCTGCAGGCATGTCCTTTTCTGCTGCAAGTGGCAGGACACTTGAGTGTCTACAGTAGCTCTGCAGGACAGCTTGTAGGGACCTAGGTTTCTAGCCTTTGCTCATAGCCTCTGCAGCATTTCGGTTCAACATTTTTGGCGTGCTGCTCAGGCCAACCATTTTCAGTCCAAGGAAGCTGCTAGGAACATCACGAAGCATTGCTTCCTCCCAAGGTTTTTCTGCTCAAGCACTTGGCTACGATCTGTTTGCTTCAGAGTTTTTTGTTTGTCGAGGAGCGTTGGGTGTTGGGAGCAGGACATTGATTCGAAAGAATTTTTTAGGCGCCCATTCACCCCCCCTCTGGTCGCTACTTTCGGTCCTACAAGTGGTATCAGAGCCTGGTTAGGGTTTTTCCATACCTTAACCGGTTCTAAACCCCAGTAGTGATCATGACGTCTCCTGGCAAGGTCCCGTCCTTGGAAGCTTATGGCTATAATTATTGGAAGACTCGCATGCGAGCCTATCTCATGAGCCAAAGCTCGGACATCTGGGACATTTGCGTTCACGCTACGTTTGTCATATTGCCAGTTGCTGAGCGTGATTCTCCTGGTATCATCGCCCAGCATGTGAACAATAGCAAAGCGGTGAACATCTTGTTTTCTGGTTTGGGTCCCACTGAGTTTGAGCGTGTGAGCCATCTCTCCACTGCGAGAGAGATCTGGGCTACCCTCCAGGCACACCATGAGGGGACAGCTCAGGTCAAGGCTCGGCTCTATCAGACCTACCGGCGTGAGTACGAGAATTTCACACAAAAGCCGGGTGAATCTGTTGAAGCATTGTTTGGTCGTTTTCAGTCGATCATAAACAAGCTTCGGGACAACAAGGCTGAGGGTGTTCAGCTGGTCTCAGATCATGAACAGGCGCTCAAGGTTCTTCATACCTTGGACCCAAAGATCTGGGAGATCAAGGTATCCTCTATCATTGAGAGCACTTCTTATGATACCTTGACCATTTCTGATTTGTTTAGCAAGCTGAAGGCCACCGAGGTTGATACCCAGTTGAGATCAAATCTCACTGGCTCTGGATCAAAGTCTCTGGCCCTTGCTACACCTTCTGTTGATCCCTCTTCTGTGAGTTGTGTTGGGTTCTCTTTGATGTCTATCACTGAGGATCAGCTTGAGTCGTTGGGAGATGATGATTTGTGTCTTTTTAACAACCGGGTGCGTCGTGTCTATGATAAGAGGATGTTCAAAAGACACGGCACAAAGACCGGATGCTTTGAGTGTGGTGATCCAGGACACTTCATCGCCGACTGCCCCAAGCGCAATGGCCACAAGAAGGGCACCGGTGGTGGCTTCCACGACTCCGGCAAGCACGACAGCTCCTCCTTCAACAAGGGCAAGCCAAAGACCAGATTCTTCAGAAAGGCCCTAAAGGACTACCGGCGAGAGAACAAGAAGCGCGACAAGGCCTTCTTCGCTGAGATGGAGAAGAGCTACTCCAAGCGGTCCACATCTTCTTCCTCTTCATCGAGCTCGAGCGATGAGGAGATCATCATCAGGAAGGGGAAGGACAAGGACGATCCAGCGGGCCTTTGCTTCATGGCCTTCGGTGACAGACCGAAGAGCCGCTCACATCAGCGCCGAAGATCCCGCAAGAGTTTCTGCTCAATGGCTCTTGGGGATAAGAAAGAGAAGAGCTCCTCCGATGACTCCGACGACGATGACAACGAAAAGGTATCATCCTATGAACGCGAAATCGTTGATTTACTTGAAAGCAATCGTCAGGAGTTAAAGTATCGGGAAAAACTGCTTAGAGGGGCTAAGAAGAGGATAGATGAGTTAGAGAGTGAGCTTGCCGTGGCCAACGGCAGAATTGAGAGTCTATCTTCTTTCCCTTTCTTGGGTGATAGCAGTGAGTGCCCAAAGTGTGAGGTGCTTCTGTGTGACCTGTCGACTCTGAAGTCCAGGTACACAGAAAGGGTTGATGAGAGGGACGCTTTGGCCACTGAGCTTGAAAGCGCTCAGCTGGAGCTGAAAGATGCTCAAGTCACTGTCGTCGTACCCTGTGCTGATTGCCCATCTCATCTTGCTAGTTTAGCTGAGCTGAAAGTCAAGGGCGATAAGCATCTGGGTGATTTGGAGAGAATGAGAGTTGAGCTTGCGCAGACCAGGCTAGAGCTTGAGACATTGTCAGTTCCACCCACTGTCTGTGAGAACTGTCTGTCTCTTAGAATGGAGTTGATTAAGCTGAAAGCCGAGAAATCTGTCCAGGTAGATAGTGAGTGTGAGACCTGCTTGTCTCAGGTGGAGGTACTAGCATCCTTGAGAGAGGAGCTAGCTGATTCTCAGAATGAGAACTTTTACCTCCGTTCTATCCTGAGTTGGATCAGTGCCAGAGAGCCTCAGCTCGGCATGATGATCCAGCAGTTCAAGAGGCAGGATGGGTTTGGGGTAGGTTACACCTATACCAAGGCTGACTTTGAGAGTGCCATTAGCCGGGCAGTGGAGTGGAGTAAAATGACTCCTGAGCAGAGATATCCCAAGACCAATTCCACTGAGTCTTCCCAGGCTTGTCAGCCCAAGGATGGAGTGATCCATGAACCACCCAAAGCTCCACCCAAGAAACCCATCTGGGTTCCAAAGCCCAAACTCCTCCACACTTCTCTTGACTCTCTTCCTGGACCCTCTCAACCCAAGAAGCCGACACCAAACACCACTAAGCCCAAGAACCCAAGCCTCAACCACATTCCAAGAAGCCCACCTATCATTGTGAGTAATGTCAGAGAGACGGGCATCTTGCGGAGTTTTGCTTCAGGAGGAAGCGGGTTGAGAGAGCAGAGCGTGCTCGTGGTGGTCAGGAGCAGTTCTACCAGCAGGGTGGTAGACTGCGTGTTCCTCGACGCGGGGAGAGGCTGGAGGCCAGGCCGCGTCGTGTAGGTGGTGGTAGAGGAGACGGATTTCATGCCCGTGCTCCAGATGGTGGTGCTCGTTCCGGTAGAGCTCCAGGCCGTTTTGGCTACGGACCTGGACCTCGTAGCCGAGGTTTTAGGCAGAACCGAGGACCGCGCTTTGAGCCGCGTTTTGGTCCAAACTTTTCTGATGATTTCTGCTTTCCATCTTTTGAGCAGATGGCTCGACACTGGTTTAGCTCGTGTGCTAAACCCGGTGCCGGACCATTTGCTCCCACTTACAACCACTGATTGTGCAGGATCAGGGACTGGAGGACGTTTGGATTATGGACTCAGGATGCTCTCGCCACATGACGGGACATCGCAGATGGTTCTCCAGTCTCACTCCCCCGAGCTCCAAAGAGTACATCACCTTCGGGAACAGTGGTCAAGGGAAAGTAAGTGGCATTGGCTCAATTCGCATTTCAGACCATTTTTCTTTGAAGAACGTTGCTTTGGTTGGAAACTTGAACTTCAATTTGATTTCTGTTTCGCAACTTCTTGAGGATGGTTTGGAGGTGCGTTTTAAGAAGGGCAATTCTTCTGTGTTTGATTCTAGAGGGTCTTTGATTTGCCAGATCTTACCTTTCGGTAAAGTTTTTCGAATTGACTTCTCTAGTTCTTTTGGCCCTTCTCGTTGTTTGATTGCTGGATCTTCTTCTGAGCTCTGGAAGTGGCATAGGAGGTTAGGTCATTTGAGTTTTGATCTGCTAGTCAGGTTAAGCTCTATGGACCTCATCCGAGGATTGCCCAAGCTTAAAATGGAGAAAGATCTAGTTTGCCATCCCTGTCGTCATGGGAAAATGGTTGCTGCTTCTCACTCACCTGTGACTCAGGTGATGACTTCGTATTCGGGCGAGCTGTTACACATGGACACTGTTGGTCCAGCTCGGGTACGCTCAGTCGGTGGGAAGTGGTACGCACTTGTGATTGTTGACGATTTTTCTCGATTCTCGTGGGTTTTCTTTTTGGAGTCTAAGGATGAAACTTTTCATTTTGTTCATGACCTGATTTTGAAGCTGAAGAATGAGAACAATGGTCGGATGCGAGCAATTCGCTCCGACAACGGCTCTGAGTTCAAGAACTCTCAGTTCGTCAGCTTCTGCAGTGATCAAGGTCTTGACCATCAGTTTTCTGCTCCTTACACTCCCCCACAGAATGGCGTTGTGGAACGAAAGAACCGCACGCTAGTCGAGATGGCCAGGACGATGCTCGATGAGCACAGGACTCCTAGGCGCTTTTGGGCTGAAGCCATGAACACGGCTTGCTATCTGGCCAACCGCATTTTTCTTAGAGCTTACCTAGGTAAGACCTCATATGAGTTGCGGTTTGGTAGACAGCCCAAGGTGAGCCACTTGCGAGCGTTTGGCTGCAAGTGCTTTGTGCTCAAGAAGGGAGGGCATTTGGACAAATTTGAGTCTCGTTGCTGGGATGGAGTTTTTTCTTGGTTATGCTTTGCATTCTCGAGGCTTCCGTGTTTGGAACCTCGACTCCCAGCAGCTTGTCGAGACTTGCGAGGTTTCTTTTGATGAGTCCTTGCCTTCTTTAACTCCTTCTTTTGAGCTTTCTGGTGATGGTGAGCTCGGAGAGTCCATCTTCGAGGAAGATGAGGATACTCCAGCTGCTGATGAGGGTGGGCCTTCTGCACCTCCTGCAGAGCCCACACCTTCTGAGACTTCGACTGAGGATGAGGGCGGACCTCTGATCACTTCTTCCACTTCGATCGAGCCCCCTCAGTCGAGTCCAGAGGTGCCAGCTGCTGACTCCGGTGAGGTGACTTCGGATCACCAGGGATCCCGAGCAGTTCAGCGTGATCACCCCTCAGAGCTCATCATCGGTGATGTGTCTACAAGAACTTTGCGTTCTTCTGTTGACTCTCTTGCTGTGTTTGCTGAATCTGCTTTTGTTGCATCTTTTGAGCCTAGAGACATTTCTCATGCTCTTTCTGACTCGAACTGGATCAATGCCATGCAAGAAGAGCTTGAGAATTTTGTCCGCAATCGGGTTTGGACACTAGTAGAGCTGCCACCAGGATGCAACCCCATAGGCACCAAGTGGGTGTTCAAGAACAAGCAAGGTGAAGATGGGGTTGTGGTGCGCAACAAAGCTCGACTAGTTGCCCAGGGTTTTTGCCAGAAGGAAGGTATTGACTTTGAAGAAACCTTCGCTCCTGTTGCCCGTCTTGAGTCCATTCGCATTCTTTTAGCTTTTGCCGCTTCGAAGGGTTTTAAGCTTTTTCAAATGGACGTCAAGAGTGCTTTTCTGAACGGGTACATAGAGGAGGAGGTTTATGTTAGGCAGCCCCCCGGTTTTGAAAACCCCAAGTTTCCTCGACATGTTTTTAAATTGCAGAAAGCTTTATACGGGTTAAAGCAAGCCCCCAGGGCTTGGTATGACCGGTTAAAGCAGTTTTTGTTGGGGAAGGGCTTTGTGATGGGTTCTGTGGATAAAACTCTCTTCTTGCTCAGGGATGCTTCAGATTTTTTAGTCGCTCAGATTTACGTGGATGATATTATTTTTGGCGGTACTACTAACGATCTTGTGTCCAAGTTTTCTGAGCAGATGCACAGCGAGTTCGAGATGAGCCTCATGGGTGAGCTCAAGTACTTTCTAGGGCTCCAGATCAAGCAGACCAAGGACGGCACCTTCATCCACCAGGGTAAGTACACTCGTGACATGTTGAAAAAATTTGACTTTGGTGGTGAGCTGAAGCCGCAGATGACCCCGATGGGCACTTCTGGGGGTCTGGACAAGGACGAGAGCGGCGTCAAGGTCAACGAGAGAGAATTTCGAGGGATGATCGGGTCGCTGCTGTACTTGACGGCGACTAGGCCAGACATACAGTTCGCCGTGGGACTGTGCGCGCGCTTCCAGTCTTCACCACGCGCGTCTCATCGGCAGGCTGTCAAGCGCATCTTCAGGTATCTTACCTATGCGCCTGATCTTGGTCTTTATTATTCAGCATCATCATCTCTTGATTTATCTGGCTTTTCGGACGCTGACTTTGGTGGGTGCCGGTTGGATCGCAAGTCGACTTCCGGTACTTGCCAGTTTCTTGGTTCTTCTCTTGTTTCTTGGTCTTCTCGAAAGCAATCTGGAGTTGCTCTTTCGACCACAGAGGCTGAGTATGTAGCTGCTGCTAGCTGCTGCTCACAGTTGGTTTGGATGATTTCCACTTTGCGAGATTTTGGGTTGTTCTTTCTACCAGAGTTCCTTTGTTTTGCGACAGCACCAGTGCTATTAGTGTAGGGAAAAACCCATGTCTTCATTCAAAAACCAAACACATTGATGTGCGCTTTCACTTTTTGCGGGATCAATATGAGAAAGGTGTCATTGACCTTGTTCATGTTGATACCCATCATCAGTTGGCTGACATTTTCACCAAACCCCTAGATCAGTCTACATTTGAGCGTTTACGAGGGGATTTGGGTGTTGTGTATCCTTTTTAGGATATTTTGAGTCAGTTCTTTTCTTTCTTCTTTACTCTTTTCTTGAGTCTTTTTATGTGTGTTCATATCATATATATTCACATATCACACTTTTGAGCCTGCTTCTGTTATATGATTGAACTGCTTTACTTATTCTAGCCGGTACATGCTTTTGATTACTTGTCGATGATCATGCTTTGTTTCAGTTCATTTGATATGTCTGATATTTGTCATATGCATGGCTTTTATGCTTTCAAACTTGAAAAATGATCACCATTGCTTCTGGTAACTAGCATGTGTAGGCTGAGTGCTTTTGCTATCTGTTACATACCTTGTAGCTAGTTCATCACATAGATGCAGATATGCAACTTGGACATCTTTATGCTTTAACATGGAAAATATGCTATAAAAATGAAAAAAAAAATCAAGAATGAATGAAAATTCCATGTCCTTTTATGCTTGAGTTGAAAAGATCCAAGTGGGTTTGCATTGTCGCATTGCATTGTTCTGGATGCTTACCATAGCACTTTGGTATGAACTAGGACAGTGTAGTGTATGCCAAGACCAATGTCTTAAGCTTCTGATGGTCCAGTTCTGGCCTAGGCTTGACTTGGTCGGTTAGCATAAGGTTTGACATGCAAATAACCCTTGGCAAAAATGAAAAAGGAAAATGAAAAAGCCTGAAAAATAAAAGACAACAAGTTTGCTGAAGCACTGTGTTTTGGACAATGCTTATCTTGGTAGATATCAGTTAGCTTCTGCATCTCATGTTTTATCTTGCTTGTTAACTGGACAATGTGGTGATGCTTTTTGTTTGCAAAAACTAAAAAATGCGTGCTAATGACTTTCTTTAGATATCATCTGTTGCACTGATCATGCCATGTGTCTTAGACAGTATGTCTTTTGCTATACTTGTTAGATGTTGTAATTGCAGTCAATCATATCTGAGAAGCATGCTTTCTGCACTCCACTTGCACCCCAGTTGCATTCATTGCATATTTTGAGGGGGAGTTGCATTTCAGGGGGAGTCAGTGTCTTTTTAGAGTGCTTGATGAGTTCACTTGTCAACAAGGGGGAGAAATTTTGGTATAAGAGTTTAAGGGGAGTTTTGGCTTTCTCTGGGATTTGTTTCAGGGGGAGTTTTTGTCCCGTTTGTCCTTACTCTTTTGATATCTTGTGATGTTTCTGAGACTGCACTCGTTTTGAGCTTTTACCTTTGGTTAACCATAATGACCGTTTCTTGCTTTTGTTCGGCTTTTGGTCATTAGGGTTAAACTTTTACTTTATTTTCTTCTTCTCTGTTTTCTTGTGTTTTTGTTTTCGTGTTTCCACAGTTGCTTGCAGGTACTGAAGAGCAGATGAAGTGAAGTGTTGACAATGCACTCATCAAGGGGGAGATTGAGGAGCCATGCTGAATAGCGTGGGCCTCATGGCTCCAGATGTGATGAGTCATTGTCAACGATAGTCAAAGAGGACTGAGAAGAGAGAGAAGACCTGCTGCGTCTGGGCCGCGTGTGACTCAGGTACACGGGCAGCGAGCGACTGTCAGGCAGAGGGGCCGCGAAGTCGGGCTGGCCCAATCCGGGTACATGGGCTAGGAGCAGCAGAGGATCCACTGGACTGTTGACCGGGATTGACTCAGGTACACGGGCGGCGAGTGATTGCCGGGCTGAGGGAGCCGCGGAATCAGGCCGGCCCAATCCGGGTACCCGGTGCGAAGACGGTGGACGCTTTGTTCAGTTTCGGCGCAAAACTGACGACCGTTGATTTCGGATCTGACCGTCCTGAGGCGAAGCCGTAGCTGCTACGAAAGCTCCGCATCAGGACAAGTTACCTTATTTAGGTTTTTTACTATTTTGCCTTTAGGCCCACAGTATGTCAGTCGAGTCTGTAAAAATATCCTAAGGGCAGTTTGGTCTTTTCCATTTATTTCAGCGTCTGTAAAAAAACCTAGGGGTGTTTCTGCATTTCCCCATTATTGGGCTGCCTATAAATAGGCCCCAATCCCTAGGGTTAGGGTTAACTCACTTTAATCTAAAAAATCAGAGTTCTCCCATGT